>NW_025906829.1:0-17182 GCF_018835915.1 Vigna umbellata
ATTTTACATCAATCCCCCACATAGTGCAAAACCAAGAAAATAGAAAATTTGGAAAATGATTGTATATAAAGTAATAGCACAAATATTTGTTCTGGTGGTTAAACAAAGATTAAAAGAAAGATAAGAAACTTTTTTCTTGGGTTTCATAGGTTGTAATGCATCAGAGCTAGTATAGAAAGCTATATGAATCAGTCTAAGATCAAAAAACTTAACACACATTGTAGTTGGTATAGTAAGTTATATGAATTAAAGACAATTGACATGTGTTAGAGGTTTATCAATCACAATACACCCTCATAATCATTGATGTTATCGTTGTGTTGCGCTTATTAGGCCATGCACATGCCCGATATTCATGAGTGCTCTAGAGATCATGTCAAGATCTCATGCAAGCGGCCCCACTCGACACTTATGTAGGTGATTTTATCAAGTGTATGCTGCAAATCATATACCACCCACAAGGGATATGAAAATCATTAAAACCTTTGTTAAAGCTAAAATTCTTTCACCATATAGAATTTTAATGACAAAGTTTAACCTCTCATAATGTAGTCCTTAACACTTTCACACACACCATAGGAATGGACATAATTGATTAAAATCAATTTAGTGTTATCAAAAGGAACTAGTGACTTGTTTTTACCCATATGAACCTTATTCATGGGATCTCCATTCACAAATGTTGGGTTACCATAACTTGTTTGTTTGCAAGTGGCTTAAATCTCATTCTCCTCGATGTTTCTAATATCATTTGTCTTCCTAGGTGTTTTTGTCAGAGGATCTGCTAGATTCCATTATGACTTCACATAATCAATGAAAATAGTTCCACTCTTTAGGATTTGTTTCACCAAATTGTGTCTCAATTTTATATATGTCTATTCTTTCCATTGTAATTCTTATTTTTAACTATAGCTATTGTCGATTGGCAATCATAGTGTATTGACAACGATACGGTTGGTTTTGTTCCTAGTTGAATGTTTTCTAAGCAGTTTTTCAACAACTTAGCCTCATTATCATCCATCTCATGTGACAAACTCATATTCCATTATTGATCTTGCAGTAATTATTTGCTTGGTTGATCTTCATGTAATTGCACCACCCACAAGTATGAATACATAACCACTAATGGATTTTGTCTCAACTAAATAAGAGATCTAGTTAACATCATTGTACCCTTCTAGTACAACGAAAAATCCACTATATTCAATGGCATAATCCATTAAACCACTTAAGTATTTAATAAGCCTAGCAAATGCATCCTAGTGTTCCTGATTGACATTGAGTGTACCTACTTAGTCTACCTATTACATAAGTAATATCAGGTCTAAAAAAACTCATCAAGTTCAGTAAGCTCCCAATTATTTCAGAATACTAAGGCTGAGAAATAAATTCTCCTTTATTTTTCATTAATTTAGAATTAACATCGTAAAGGGTACTCATTGGTTTAAAGTCATAAAACTCAAACTTCTTAAGAAGTTTCTCAATGTATTGTTCTTGGGATAGTAATATCCTATCTCCCTCCCTTATGATTCTAATACCTAAAATCACATTGGATTCACCCATGCTTTTCATTTAAAAATTTGATCCTAGAAACAATTTAGTTATAGCGACAATCTTATTGTATGTACTAAAAATTAACATGTGATCCATATACAAACATATAATGACATATTCTCTACTTTTAGATTTAGAGTACTATCAATATCATTAGATGAAAAGACAAATTTATTTCTTCAAGTAATTAAGTAACATTACCTATAATCATATTGATTTTAAATCAAACTACCATTTTACTAATATTATAAAAAAATAGTGCACCAACTAGATTAAATCAAAAATAATATATGACAAAAGTAATAAATCATATGTTAGTTTTCCATCAATACCATGTGTCAATCTTTAAAAAAAAGATATTTCTAGAAGCCTAACATTATAGTATACCTTGATCTGAATTCCAAATCTAAGCATTATAACAACCCATTATATGCCATGCACTGAACTCATCATGGTCCCATAATATTGAATCCAAATTCTTTTTATGCACAAAAATCATAATATATATTTACGAAGATATGTTCCACAATACAATACAATTGCTTATCCAAAATAAACTAAACTAAGCCATGTGATTAAACCACTAAAATTAAAAAAAAGAGTTTGGCAATTGGGCTCCATATATTACACTCTAAATAGGACCACACCTTACCATACATCTTTCACTTTGGATTTTAAAGCTCCCCTACATGTAATAAGTCTTAAATCAATTTTCATACCATGAAGCATTCAATTTTCAATTCAAGTCAAAACTATGATTTCAATAAAGTGCCCATTATATGTTTTAATCTAAGAAACGTAACAACTTTAATGAACTTATATGCCGCATGCGGAAACAAAATTGAAATTTAAAAAAAAAACTCAAACACATGCATCTCATATGTGTGCCTCCTCTGCCAATGACAAACCAAACACCACGAGAGAGATATGTTTGTGCCAAAAAATGAGAAGAAATTGGAGTTTTTTTTACCCACAATACCAAAGACGTAAATTTGGGGAATAACAAAAAATAAAAGAAAACTTCACAATTAGGGTTCTCATTAGAAGAAACACCATAATAGGATTCATTCAATTGGAATCAAAAAAAGAGTTGTATCAAAATTATATAAAAAATATTGGCATATTAAATGAAGAGATGTTGCATCACAAATTCTAATAATTGTTATATTCATGGCCACAAAAAATTTAGGTGATATGCTCTTACATTATACACTTTCTAGAAAGTTGTGATTTATACCAACTCGAACAGTGTAACCACAACGAAACCATAATGTATAAGTCCTTAAGATTATTGTAGAAATTGCTGACAAAAACAAAAACAATATTTCCTAAAGCGTGTAGTTTCATTGTCATTAAGGACTTATCTGCGGTGTATTGTGCAAGCCTCCTAGGACACAACAAGAACTTCTCAGAATTTTCTGAGGATCTTATAACTAACAAGGAACTCTAAAAAGAGTAAAAAATAAACCGAGGATATTTTTAGAAAAGAAAAAGAGAAAAGATCAAACTAAGAAGAAGAAGAATGAGAGAAAATGTTATTTGTTTTGAAATATAGGAAATGCTCTACTTATAGAGCGTGAGGTAGCCACCTTAGGTAAGAAAATTGATCAAAGATCGTTGCCACAATAATGAATAATAAATAAATAAATAAAAAATGAACGTTACACCAAAGAACGTTTTGCCAATAATAATGAAAAATAAAAAACTGACTGTTTGCAATTTTGAACGTTGCTCACATTCAAATCTAAAGTTTCTTTTGTAATAAATTATTATTTTACAACAATGACAAGTTGAGAATTTTGCTACACAACTTCCAATTTGAGTTCACATAATGTGTTGTCAAAGCAATATAACCATCACCAAATAAAGACGTCTACATGTTAAACAAACTCTATTTAAAATTTTCCTGAACTTTTCCTTTAACATGGTGTTTTCTTTCATAAATAGTCTCAAAACATCATTCTTTATCGTATTTCTAGAAACTAATATTGCATATGGATTCAGATAAGTTATCCAAGTTCTAAGTGCTTCATACGTAACAAAGTTGAGTGGTAAACCATGCTGAATAATTAAATTTGCACACATCTTATGGGAAACCATTTGATCTATTTTTCTTGCTTTCAAATTTCCTTGCTCGTCCACTTTCATTTGCCTCACATCTTCATATTTAATTTTATTACATTTTTCACTCTGACGTTTCAAATGAGAA
This sequence comes from Vigna umbellata, assembly GCF_018835915.1. Next base: position 3,764 of record NW_025906829.1, read on the forward strand.
GTGCCATATTTTATTACAACCTGTCATATCCTTTTCATCATCACCAATCCCAATCCTAGTAAAATATTTCCAACAATCAAAAGTTGTTGACTTATCTTTTTTGTTATTTAGTTGAATATTCTCCTTATTATCTTCAACCTCATTATGAGAAATATCATCGTCTTTGTCATTGGCATCAATATTTGAAATATCTTTAGTATTGACTCATCCATAGTTACTAAATTCTAATACATAACACAATAACATGAATTCATTCAGTTTAATGATGAAGAATAACATAGTTAGAACTGTAGATGTAGTTGAAGAAGGTAGAAAATAAATACTCACCTTAAACGAAGTGATGCGAGGCAGCATAACAATTGAACAAGATTGGCACCGACCTTAAATGATGAAGTGATTTTTACTACCAACAATTGCAAGACTATGCAAATTGAGGAGATGAGATAAGATGATGCAATACATGGAGATTGTTAGCAAAACACACTCTCAATGTGAAAAAACTTATTCACCTCCTTGTATTTTCTTGTTGTTTTTTCGTGTCAACTAGACATTAATTTATAGGTCTTTTACATTTGGCTTTTCCACCAAGTCATAATATCTCCAAAATATAACCCAAATCATAACCTATTAAAGTCTTTGATATTTTCTCTCCTAAAACATCAAAATATTACTACTCATAAAATCTGTTAAGTATTCCCTCATTTGAGGTTACCATATTACTACTAAAAAAACTACTAAATATTCTCACATTTATGTTTACCCATATTATTACCAATAAACATTTGAGGTTACCATATTACTACTAATAAAATTAGGGTTCTAAACAGTGGACGAATTATGGCATTCCAATTATTTAAAAGAAGTGAAGGAAATGGTGTCGCGGGCAAGGGCGAGTTCCTCATTTAGGTTTTCTTAATGATGTCGGGTTTTCAAGCTAGCCTACCAGGCTGGGCAAGGAAAAGTTGCTTACATTTAGGTTTTCTTTTTAATGATGTCGGACTACCAAACTGGTCTATTGGGGTGGGGGATGATGTGTTCCTTACATTTAGTTTTTTTAAGATTTTGGACGGTTAGGTTGGCCTACTAGATTACCAAACTAGACAGGATGGATTGTGTCGACCTATCAAATTGAAAAGGCAATCCAAATTTGTTTTTATTGGTCAGATTACTAGACTGATCCATAGAACTCAGTCCTTTTTGTCACTCTACTTTCGAGGCTTCAACATAACACACCACATTCTAGAGAGAGAAAAAGAGACAATGTTTAATTTCTTATTTTTTTTATGTTAATTATTTTGAAGTTAAATACTAATTTTACAATAACTTTTTTGTTTTTTTTCTTCAAAATTATGGGTTAAGTAGTNGTTCTACTCCTGGGAGCCGGGCGCCTGGTCCGGATCCCCTCGTCAGTCTTGCGGCTGTTCATGTGGATCCGTCATCTGAGGCGGCCACTGCCTCTGTTGCCCCCTTGGTGCGTAAGAGGAAGGGTCCTGCGGGCGAGGGGTGCAAAGATAAAGAAGCTTCGTCGTCCCGATCGGCGTCGAAGAAAGCCCACAAGGGTAAGGAGAAGGAGAAAGAGAAGGAGAAGGTCCCCTCGGTGCCATTACCGGGTGGGATCTTTAGTTCGGAATTCAGCATGAGCGACCGGACAAAGTTTCATATGAGCTCCTCTCAGCGAGCTCTTATTGAGCCGCTCTCGGAGTTGGAGCTGACCAACGCTATGCTAGAAATGTCGACCAGGGCGACTTCCCTTGCATGGTATCTAAAAGAGTTCGCCGACCGTCCGGGGGTGGAGGATATTTGTGCCGAACTCTTGGCCGAGAAGAAGAACTCGGCCAGCCTCCAATCGACGATGGAGCAACTGATCCTGAATCAAGAAGAATATGACAAGAAGATCGAGCAGCTAAAGGCCGACCTCGAGAAGTCCAAAAGGGAGGTTGCTGATGCCGACGACCGGATGGCGGTCGTCCGAGGGGATCATGAGCGGCTGCAGGAGAAGTGCAGCCAGCTGAAGATCAAGGTTTCCCGGCAAAGGAGCTCTGAGGTCAGGCTCCTCAAGGCGAACCAGGCTTTGACCAATGAACTGACAAAGGCCAATGAGAAGATCGCCGAGCTCGAGACGACCATCGTCTTTGAGCATGAGGAGGGTTTCAACAAAGCCCTTTGGAAGGCGTCCCTCCTGGCCGGCATACAAGAGCCGCTCGCTTTGGGTTTTAACATCGAGAAGGACGTTTTCGATGGCGTCCTTGTGGACCTCAACTCCATGGTTGAGGATGAGGAACTGGGGATCGAGGGGCCCTCCGGAGCAGCAGGAAACGTTGAGGCCGGGGAGGTTGGAGGTGAAGAAGAAGACGAAGACGGGGGTGATAATTAGAATTTTTTGCTTTTATACTGATTTTTTGTAATGTGTATTCTTGTGGCCGCCCACCCAACATCTTGGGTTGTCGTGATGTTGGTCGGGTCGTCCTTTTGTAAATGCAGGCACGTTTTGGTGCCTTTGCTGATCAATACACAATTTCTCCATTTACTTAGATTCTTTTAATTTCCACGATGTACTTAATTTGCATTTTCCATTTCGCGCATTGATTGTCCGGGGGCAAACCCTTAGACTTTTTCGGAAAGACTTTCCTGTTTGTCGTCCGCCCAAGTCGACAGTAGTTCCTAGGGGAACTCTCCGTTCACCGACTCGGACTCTTAAGGCGCAGATGGCCGTGGTTCTTCGGAAAGAATCCTTCGTTAACCGCCCGTCCAGGTTGACAGTGGCGNAATGGTATGTGTTGATGAGAGTAGGAAGAATCATACTCGTGGAGCAAGGCATTTGAGATATGTCTGGAACCATAAGCAATGATCTTTTTCTGGAATATAATGTTTGGATAACATTCTGTGTAATGTATGTTTGATTAATTGTTCTTTTCCTTGCTTCTTTTTTTCTGCTAGGTTTTGGTTATTGGTGGAGGAGATGGTGGAGTCCTGCGTGAAATAGCACGCTATTCCTCAGTAGAGAAGATAGACATTTGCGAAATAGACAAGATGGTTGTAGAGGTAAGAAATAGCCACAAAACTATTATTTCCAACCTCTAATCAAAGCAGAACATTTTTAGTAGCAGACTAATCTTGAATATAATTTGTTTCTCATGCTCTTTTCTAATTCTTGTAACTTGAGAGGGGGGTTGGGTTTTCTGCTTAAGTATATTGGTTATTGTCATACTTTTCCCCTAACCTTCTTAAGCTAAATGTATAATAACCTCTATTAGCAATATGAGCTAAATATCACAATTGAAGTTGTTACACTTTGCAGGTCTCCAAACAATTTTTTCCAGATGTAGCTGTAGGTTTCGAGGATCCACGTGTGACACTTAATATTGGTGATGGTATGATTAGCTATTCTCCATAGTTTTTATGTTCCTGAACTACTTTACTGTTGAAGATAACTTTTCTTGAGATGGTTTGTCTCTATGATCTAGGAGTTGCATATTTGAAGGCTGTTGAAGAAGGAACTTATGATGCAGTTATAGTGGATTCATCCGACCCTATTGGTAGGATATACTGTAATTTCTTTGAACATTCCTGGTCGTTTACAGTTAATGAATATGTTTCTAATTGAGATTATATTTAAAATGTTTAAGGTCCTGCTCAAGAACTGTTTGAAAAGCCATTTTTCGCATCGGTTGCAAGGGCTCTTCGTCCAGGAGGAGTTGTGTGTACTCAAGCAGAAAGTATATGGCTTCATATGGATATCATTGAGGGCATTGTGGCCAATTGTCGTCAGATATTCAAAGGTTCTGTCAACTATGCATGGACCACTGTTCCTACATACCCAAGGTATGCATGCTGCTTCAAAATTTTGTTATCTATTTTCCCATTTGCTTGACACTCTTAAAAACAAACATACCCTTATAATTGTCCTTATTGATGTTGCTTTGATTTTTTTCCATTTCAGTGGGATGATTGGTTTTATGCTTTGTTCAACTGAGGGTCCTACTGTGGACTTCAAGAATCCAGTGTATTCTATAGATGAGGATGATAGTCAAACTAGACCATTGAAATTTTACAACTCTGAGGTTTGTGCTCCAACCCTTTCACTTCAACTACGAATTTATTTTTCTCTTCTTCTTACTGAACTGTTATATTTTGTCTGCGTTTTTCACTTCAGCTTCATTCTGCGGCTTTCTGTTTGCCATCTTTTGCCAAGAGGGCTATTTGTTCTAAAACAAAGTGAGAACATTTTTCATGAGACTGAAGAAGCAAGTGTGGCTGCAGTGTTGCTTTTACTGGATTGGTCCATCTGTCAATGAACTGTGGAATAAGTTAAGAGCTTCAAGATGATGATGATGACATTTTGAAGAGCAACTTTTGTTTCATGAAATGACTTGGTAGATGACGGATTCAGTTCCTAGTAATTTACGTTGTTGACAGTTTAGAACTTCAGTTGAAGATTACTTTTTGTTTAATGCGTATGTTTTTATCCCTTTGAAGTTAGTAGCTTTTAGTAGTTAGTATTTAGTTTGGTAACTACTCATGATAAATTTTGTTTTATACAATGAGAATTTATAATAAAAGTAGCTTTCAATATACATTTGATTATAATTATAGACATAATGAGACATGAGAATAGATAAATGATGATGATGAGTAAGTAAACAATCATTTTTGTCAAGTAATTCTTTGAATGATTCATTAAGTGTTATCATGGTAATTAGTCCTTTTTAAAGTAATAAAAAAAGTAATAAACGTTTTAGATATTTCTTTTTCTTTTTATTTTTATATCTATTGGAGGAAATTAGAGTTTGAGTGCTTGTGTTTGGGAGGGACGTCATTGTAATGGAAAAGTGGATAATGAGTAGTGCTGTATTTGGAAATGGTTAGTTTGCAAGTTACTCACACTCTAAATTAATTTGATACCGATTAATATTTTCTTTTCAAATTTAATTTAAGTACAAGATATTTTAAAATCATTATATAATTTCTAAGAATAATTTTCAGAATAAAAGTGTATTTTAAATTCTCATTTCATGAGATGTGTAATTTATTAATTATAAAAATTATTTTTTATATTATGGTATATGTTTTTATTAGAAAAAATATATAATATTTACAAATATTCTAAGGCAAAAATATAAATGAATATAATTATACCAATAAATGATTATGATTATACCAATGTTTTTATGATAAATGTTTCAGATGTGAAGGGCTGTGTCGTCCAATGTCTCCACGTCCTCCTCTGCTCGTACTTCGTGTGTCCAGTCTTCCGTACTCGCTCCTTAATTTCCTCTTCAGTCTGCGGGTGGGAGACCTGCGAAAGATTCTCCGATGCCAAAGTCAGTTGAAAGCAATGGCGTTTTTCTATCGAACCGTAATGAATGTCCAGTAAATGTCACCTATCTACCACTCACCCTGGATCTATATTTATAGTTTTCGCTATGGGCTTGGGATTAGTGAAAAGTTAATCACGGCCCAAATTCAGCCCAATAGCTCTTAACCTCAACTTACCTTAAACCTGATTAATTAATGGTATGGCCGATCGATCTCCTGAGATTCGGCTTATGAACCAGCCGATCCCCATAAGCGGCATGTGTAGCCAACGGCATGTCCGGCTGGCCTTTTAGTATATCCGGATGATGGGGTAAGGTCGCATGATCTCGGACGCCTGGGCGTCCGGTTTGTTGTGTCGGACCGTTGCTGACGCACCAGAGAGTAACGTGTTTGGTCCACTGTAGACGTCCGGCCTATCTAGCGTCCGGTCCCTACTGGTACACAAGCCCCCTAAGCCCTAGTATACGCAGTATACGTAGGACTTAGAGTGTGATGCGGGGAGGACTGGCGGACTCGTACTGGGCCGGATTTCATGGGCTTTTGGATTTGGACTTTTGGCGGGAAACACGTGTCGCATCCGTAGTGGCGAAAATTGAAACGGCTTTGAATCTGGAACGTTGATCGTGCTGGCTTTTGACGGTGTGGATGCGTTTGACGGTTACCGAAATTCTTCTATAAATAGGAGATGTGAGCGCTGTCATTTTCACTTTCTCCGTTTCATTCAAGCTTTGAAATTTTTTTTCCCTCAGGTAATAAATGGTTGTTGTCCATATTGAATCTGCTTCTGAGTCGTCGGGCGGTGTCCAAGGGGGTTCGGCGAGGGGTGATGGCGGGGCAGCGATTCTCCGAGTTCAGTTTCTTCTCGTTTCCTGGAGGAGGCCGTCGAGTCTTCGGGGCCGGATCCAGAGGAGCCGGACAGGACAGGTGACCGGATATTCCATGACGTCCCTATCTTCTTGCTCAAGGGTGGTATTCCTGTAGACGGTTCTCCCTTCGAGCCGGACGGTCAAGGAATAGTGTTGTCCGAGTGGGCTCCCTACGTTGCCAGCTTGTACGCCTCGGCGTATGCCGACCGGGAGAACCTAGAGTGGAGGGTTGGTCGTACTCATATCGTGTGGGATGTAGAAGACGCAAGACTAATCCGGGTAGGAGTCAGTTTGAGAAACGAAAGGGTCTACTACAATAAGAGGTCGAGCTTGGACGACTTCTTCTACATGTACGTCAATGTCTTCACTCAGCTTTTCGTCCGGGTGCCCTTCAAAAAGTTTCAAATGGTCGTCCTTCGGGAAGCCAACGTGGCCCCGACACAGCTGCACCTAAACTCTTGGGCGGCCGTGCAAGCGTTCTTGGCTATGTGCTTGGCCATGGGCGTCACTCCAACGATCTCGGTCTTCTTCCATTACTTTGAAGTCCGTCCGCCTCCCGGCGGCGGTTGGGTGTCCTTCACCTCGGTTCGGGATAGGACACTCTTCCGCCCCTTCTTGGATTCGTTCAAAAATTTCAAGCACCACTATTTCAAAGTCATCATCGATGCTGCCGGCCGCCACGAATTCCACGATGGTGAGGGGAACCCATTGTTCCCTTTTTATTGGACGAGGGAGCCCCGGAAGATAAAGGCGTTCCCTTTGGGAGTGTTGAGTCCAGCCGATTTAGAGGTCGTGCGTACCATCAACGTCCTCCCCCGTCGGATATCCGCCCGTCACTTGGTCGAATGCCTTAGTCTTGAGGATTGTGGACAAAAGGCGTTCGGTACGGTATTATTATGTTGGTTTTGTTTGTATTTAGTATGCTGATCTTAACGTTTCTGAATTGGTTTGCTTCTTTCAGATCTCATGACGACTTCTGCACCCCGTCAATTCAACTACATGACCTCAAGGAAGCGAGGTGGGGCCAGTTCGTTCTCGGCCCGGCCAAGGGTCGCGTCGAACGCTCCCCGTCCTCCACCTTCGAGATGATCTTCTTCAGCTGGCCGCCTGCCCCCGGTGCTTGCTGCGCAACTACAGCAAATCCCCCAAGTTGAAGCGGTCGGGCGTTCTACTCCTGGGAGCCGGGCGCCTGGTCCGGATCCCCTCGTCAGTCTTGCGGCTGTTCATGTGGATCCGTCATCTGAGGCGGCCACTGCCTCTGTTGCCCCCTTGGTGCGTAAGAGGAAGGGTCCTGCGGGCGAGGGGTGCAAAGATAAAGAAGCTTCGTCGTCCCGATCGGCGTCGAAGAAAGCCCACAAGGGTAAGGAGAAAGAGAAGGAGAAGGTCCCCTCGGTGCCATTACCGGGTGGGATCTTTAGTTCGGAATTCAGCATGAGCGACCGGACAAAGTTTCATATGAGCTCCTCTCAGCGAGCTCTTATTGAGCCGCTCTCGGAGTTGGAGCTGACCAACGCTATGCTAGAAATGTCGACCTGGGCGACTTCCCTTGCATGGTATCTAAAAGAGTTCGCCGACCGTCCGGGGGTGGAGGATATTTGTGCCGAACTCTTGGCCGAGAAGAAGAACTCGGCCAGCCTCCAATCGACGATGGAGCAACTGATCCTGAATCAAGAAGAATATGACAAGAAGATCGAGCAGCTAGAGGCCGACCTCGAGAAGTCCAAAAGGGAGGTTGCTGATGCCGACGACCGGTTGGCGGTCGTCCGAGGGGATCATGAGCGGCTGCAGGAGAAGTGCAGCCAGCTGAAGATCAAGGTTTCCCGGCAAAGGAGCTCTGAGGTCAGGCTCCTCAAGGCGAACCAGGCTTTGACCAATGAACTGACCAAGGCCAATGAGAAGATCGCCGAGCTCGAGACGACCATCGTCTTTGAGCATGAGGAGGGTTTCAACAAAGCCCTTTGGTAGGCGTCCCTCCTGGCCGGCATACAAGAGCCGCTCGCTTTGGGTTTTAACATCGAGAAGGACGTTTTCGATGGCGTCCTTGTGGACCTCAACTCCATGGTTGAGGATGAGGAACTGGGGATCGAGGGGCCCTCCGGAGCAGCAGGAAACGTTGAGGCCGGGGAGGTTGGAGGTGAAGAAGAAGACGAAGACGGGGGTGATAATTAGAATTTTTTGCTTTTATACTGATTTTTTGTAATGTGTATTCTTGTGGCCGCCCACCCAACATCTTGGGTTGTCGTGATGTTGGTCGGGTCGTCCTTTTGTAAATGCCGGCACGTTTTGGTGCCTTTGCTGATCAATACACAATTTCTCCATTTACTTAGATTCTTTTAATTTCCACGATGTACTTAATTTGCATTTTCCATTTCGCGCATTGATTGTCCGGGGGCAAACCCTTAGACTTTTTCGGAAAGACTTTCCTGTTTGTCGTCCGCCCAAGTCGACAGTAGTTCCTAGGGGAACTCTCCGTTCACCGACTCGGACTCTTAAGGCGCAGATGGCCGTGGTTCTTCGGAAAGAATCCTTCGTTAACCGCCCGTCCAGGTTGACAGTGGCGTTCCAAGTGTTGGGAATTGGCTGTCCGTCCGACCGTTGCAGCCTGTATGCCCCGTTTCCTAGTGCTTCGACCACTCGGAATGGTCCTTCCTATTTCGCCGCTAGCTTCCCGTGCGTAGAAACTCGACGGGCCTCTCCAACCTTCCTCCATACTAGATCTCCCTCTTAAAAGCTCCTCGGCCGCACCTTGGAGTTGTACTTCCTCTCTACCATGCGCTTGCATGCTTCAGCTCTTAAGGCCGCCCGGTCTCGGCGCTCGTCTAGAGAATACAGCTCAATCCTTAGCTCCTGGTCGTTTAGCTGTAGGTCTTCTACTTGTCGTCGCAACGAGGGCTCCCCTAGCTCAACTGGTAATATAGCGTCAGTGCCGTATGTTAAGTTAAAGGGAGTGTCCCCGGTCGTCCCATGAGGCGTGCATCGATAAGCCCATAGGACTTCAGGTAGCTCGTCAACCCATGCTTCCTTTCTCTCTCCTAATCGCCTCTTGAGCTCAGCGACCACAGTCTTGTTCATTACCTCCACTTGCCCGTTCGTCTGGGAATGTTCCACCGAGATGGTGACATGCTTAATCCCCAGGCCCTTGAAAAATTCGGCCAGTTTCTTGTCAATGAACTGGCGGCCGTTATCCGTGATGATTGTTTGAGGGAGGCCGAAACGACATACCAATCTCCAGCATAACTTTTGGACCTGGGCGGCCGTTATGGTCGCCAGAGGTTCGGCCTCCACCCACTTGGTGAAATAGTCCACGGCTACTAGGAGGAACTTCTTCTGGGCCCGACCTAAGGGGAATGGTCCCACGATGTCCATGCCCCATTGAGCGAACATCCATGGCGACGTGATCGTATGCAAGGCGTGAGGAGGCAGGTGGGTGTTGTTGGCATGCGCTTGGCAACTGAGGCACTTCTGGATGAACGTCTTGGTGTCTACTTCCATGGTCGACCAATAATACCCTGCTCTCATCACCCGGGCTTTCAAAGTCCGCCATCCGGTGTGAAAACCACAAATACCGTTGTGGAGTTCGTCCATCACATAGCGTGCTTCTTCCTTCCCTAAGCATTTGAGAAGGGGGGTGGAGAACCCTCTCTTGTACAGGTTGTCCCCCACAAGTAGGTAACGAGCGATCCTCTTTGCCTCACTCGGTTTGACGGGCGGTCCGTCATCCTGCCGGGACATGATTTCCCTGATCTCAGACCGCCAGTCTTCCTCCTTGTTTGAAACCGCTAAGCACTCGATCGAGGGTTGAAGCAGCACCTGACGAACGATGGTCGTTAGCTGTCCCTTTTCTTTTCCCGAGTTGAGTTTAGACAACATATCCGCCCGGGTATTTGCTTCCCTTGGGATGTGCTGGATGTCAACCTTGTCGAACGACCTTGCCAATTCAGTGGCGCGGTGAAAGTATCGTTGTAGTTGCTCCTCTCTCACTTGGAAGTCACCATTCATATGGCCGACGACTAGCTGTGAATCCATCCGACATGTGATTCTCTTTTCCCCCATGTCTCTTGCCAACTCTAGGCCGGCCAATAGGGCTTCGTATTCCGCTTGGTTATTGGAGACCTTGAACTTAAATATCAAGGAATGCTCCAATAGGAATCCGTTGGGACCTTCCAACACTACGCTGGCCCCGCTAACTGATCTTTCGGACGCCCCATCCACATACAAATTCCACTCGTCTTGGCTTGTGGGAGGTAACTCGGCCGCAAAATCGGCTAGGTGCTTGCCCTTGACCGACCCTCTCGGCTCGTAGCGTAGGCCGAACTCGGACAGTGCTACCACCCATGCCTCCATGCGTCCCGCTAGGTCTGGTTTCCTAAGGATTTTTGAGATGGGGAAATCGGTTCTGACGACGACCTGGTGGCTTTGGAAATATGGCCGGAGGCGCCTTGATGCGTTTAGTCACCTGAAAAGTGATTGGTGGCGCAGTACTTATGTATGGGATGAACCATTCTTATGGCGCATTGTATGACTCAGTTTGTAAGGGTGTGTTCCCTCTTTGACATATAGATACCTTATGTGGCTTGATTTTGTGTCATTCCTCACTCTTTTGTAGTACACTATACAGCGCAAATGACATGTAGGAAGGTGTTGGATTGTGAATTATATTGCGCTATAATAGAAACTCTAGCCATGCTTTAAATATGCACGTTATGTATAATTAAAATTTTTATTCCCCTTTCATCAGGGCAGCCCGATCCATCACTATTTAGGGAAGAGATGCCTCAACACCCATGCTACATTGTGAGTTATTATTTGATATTTGGGTTATTGACTTCATGGTTCCTTTAACTTCTTCTTTTTGTTTTTCGCTTTTACTCTTCTTCTTTTGGGTTTCTTATATTTTGCTTGCTGCTGTAGAATAATGGTTCCAAATGGTGGAAGCCATATCTACAGGACTAAATGATGCTCGAGTTGTTATGAGTTTTGTCAGATCTAACATTTTATGTAGGTTTGGAATACCACGAGCCATCATTAGTGATCAAGGGACCTACTTTTGCAATAACCTGTTAGAGAATATGTTGAAAAAGTATGGGGTGACGCATCGCATTGAAAAAGTCGAGGTCTCTAACAGAGAGATCAAGAAGATATTGCAAAAGCTAGTGAAGCCAAATAGGAAGGATTGGGCCACAAGATTGGATGATGCACTTTGAGCACATCGGACGGCCTACAAAGCACCAATAGGTATGTCACCTTTCAGGGTTGTATTTGGAAAAGCTTGCCATCTATACCTGTTTATCTTCCAAACCCCGAGCCTATTTGGCGTGAAAGCTTGTAACTTGGACATGGAAGAGTGGCAGGGAAATGAGAAGGGGAAAAGAGAAAGCTCCAACTGCAAGAACTATATACGAAGATTATTCTCCATCACAGCCTATGAAAACTCCACTTTTTACTACACACCCATCAGGCCTCTTCTCCTCAACATTGATACGGCAAATTGTATTTATTAACACACATAAAGAAAAACCAAAAATATCAACACCTTCATCCAGTTCTGAACAACCAACAAAGATTTCTCAAACTTAACTAAAATTTTCCTATTACTATCCCTTTCTTCACTGTGCACCGAACTTTCTTTCTTTCCTTCAGTTTCTTTCTTCCTTCAGCACTTCACTTCAAAGGCATTTGCTGCCCCTTTCGTCTCCTCTTCCACAACAACATCATTGATGCCATTTGAAGTAGTTACAACCACCCTCTTCACACCACTCTGTATAGATAAACAATCATTCTACAAAAACACTTCCCCATAATCAAACGTCAATAACATAACCTTATACTTACCTTATACTTCGATGCATTCCCCAAAATTGCTTGCCACTATTCTTCAACAGTTTTAGCAGTTCTCATCGGGCACATCTGAGTCCACATGCAAATCGGTGAACAAAATTACGGTTCTCCATTCCTCCGCCACACAGTGGGCATGTCGACGACAACAAGAATGCTCCTATGCTCCTTCTACCTTTCGACATCGTCTTCGAACAGTAACTACGTTCTTAACCCACCCACCTTCGTCGACAACAACTAGGCTTTCTTAAACACCACCCAACCGCGTAACCCCCAACTCCCCTTCTTCACCCCCCTCCAATCTCACACTAACCCTCTCTCTTCAACCATTTGGGGATTTTTCAATTTAGGGATTTCCTCTTCTCATTAAAAGATTCGCTGTTTATGTTAAAAATCAAAACGTTGGTCGTTTTGATTTAGAAATTTCATCACTTTTTTAAATCTGAAAAACTCACATTAAGCCAGGTCAATGCCACGTCAGTAACATTTCGTCATCTCAGCATCATACTCATCAATTTTTTTAACGCCGTCCAGCCAACTTAATGGGAAGGACTTAATTGATCCCAATTTTCAAAATTAAGCACCATTTTGATACACTTTAGAAAACGAGGACCTATCTGAGACATTCCTACACAAATAGGGATGTCGAAAAGGATTAAACCTATAATAAAAGAGTATTTATATATTTAATATTTTCTAAGAATATTGATATAAATTATTCTTAATTTTTTTTTGTAAGTCTTAAATATTTTCTAAGAATATTGATATAAATATTGATATATTGATATAAATTATTTTCTAAAAATGAAAGAAATAAAGTTTTTGTAAGTCTTAAATATTAATTTTAATAATTCAATAAATAAATATAAAATATCTTCTTATGCCTAGAATTTAAATTAACCTCACAAACTCAATTTCATTTCATCATACATTTATTTATAATTTATTTTTGATGATCCATCTCTGTAAAATAAAAAACTCATCCTGCTCAATCCATCATTGGGGGCTCAACAGGAAGGGGGGACACAAGACAGGGCGCAATTACCTGTGGAGTGAAAGGGGTCACAAAGGCGTGCCGGGGGGGGGGGGGGGCGCTCTGTCGGTGCAATGAGTAGTGGTACAAGAGGAAACGTAGTCAGGGTCATGTGGGAAAGTGGAACTTCAAAGGCGATTCAATTGGGGAGGCGATTGTGTAAGTTAGAAAAAAAAAATAGAACCTCGGAAAAATAGTTCATATAAAACAGTTGGTGTCGCAATTGCTATCTAACCGCCAGGAACTACCCCAACCAAGGTCTTGTATACTTTGTCATGCTGCGCATTTGTTCAGCCGGCATTCACTCCTCTTGGATATGGGGAAGCCGAAACCGCGCACCAGCAGGGACAAGGTAGTGGCTTGCTTTAG
>NW_025906830.1:0-19496 GCF_018835915.1 Vigna umbellata
GAACATGGATAGTCATTCTCCATACCAACCACACGTGAACTTGGCACAAAAGAAGAATGCATGCAAATCATTTTAACATAACCTTCTACCCATCATATACCATATTATATCCCAAGTTAAACCCCTTACCTCTAGTTCCAAGCAAGCTTCCAAAGTCCCTAGGTTTCCTCCCTTCACTAGACTTCAAGCCCTTCTCTTCTCTAGGTTCCTCTTCAAGTTACGTCCCAATCTCCAAACTAGGGTGACTATTTTCTTCTCTCTCACCAACTAGTTGCTCTCCAAAAGTGCCTCTCTAACTCATTGTTCTCTCTCTCTCTTTTCCACTCTCCAAGTGTTTGTTTTTCAACCCTACTAACTTAAACTTACTCACTTAAGTAGAAACCAACTCTAAACCTCACTAACCCTTCACTAACCACTAAAGGTTACTCTCAAGGACACCCTACAACACTAACTTCATATTCTCATTCCTAACTCCTCGTTATCCCAATAACCTCACATTAATGGTGATAAGTAGTAGTGTTAAAGTGCCTCCATAATATTAATTTAGGTAGACTACAACTCTTATTAAATGGGTAACCTCCCAAGGAATTCAAAGGTCACTTATAATCTTTCCAAAGCTAAGAGAAAGTGTGCCCAACACCCATGCAAAGTAGTAGGAAATAGACTACCCTAGAACCTTTCATGTAACCAACATAAAGGAACCACCATTTCATAAAGGAACCACCATTTCCCAAAGCAAAAGAACCAAGAAGGTAGGAATACAACCTATGCAGCATGTAAATACAACCCCAAAAATTCATTTTTCTCTTTCCAAAAAAACTAAAAGAAATAAGGCTTTGGAAAGCCATTCACGAGAGCTAAGAGCCTTTTTGGTCTTAGGAGGGTTTGGACTTGAGACCAAGCACACACCTCTTTCATGCACATTCACAACAACCACTAGACCAGGCTCGATCCACTGATATAATAGCGCAAACAATTATACTTAAATACTCTTTCAACATTTTTCAAAAATTAATATAAAACCAATATTAATTTAATTTTCTTCCCTTCTTTAAATATTTCTCAACATTGTTTCACATCACAATTTATTATTTAATACCACAAAATAAAAATACTTAAAGTAAGAAATCATTTTATTTATACGGATCTTACAAGTTTTACGACTATTGGTTTTACATTACTCCAACTAACTAGATCGTTTAATTCCATTAAGTTAAACCAATAAGTATTTCAATTCACTTTTGAATATACAAAACAACAAAGGTTTTGAAAAACAAGTACAAATGTTTACTCTCTTGGAGAGGATATATTTCAATGCAATGAGAATTTGAAAACTTGAAAAGATTTTATTTTTCAAAGAGAGCTAGATGATGTAAGTAAGAGAGAAAGTTGACAGCGTGAGAGCAATAAATTTTCTTCATTCTCTTCATGCAATCATCTTTATATAGCCTTTTTTGAAAAAGATTTGTTACTTAGAAGCATTGACTTTCTCGTAGGGTATAGCCTTTTTGTAGAAAGTTAGATGTTATGTTGCTTGTTACAAAGGAAATTGTGATGCTTATACGGATGTGTCAAAGTAGAAAAGCACTAAGGAAACATTTTGACAATGTCTTCCTTATCCCTTAACGTTCTTTTGATTCAATGTCAAACTTTTGAATAAAGTTATGTCTTTAATGATATGATAAAAAGAACACAACACAATGAAAGAGAGATAATAATATTCGTACATGGACTTGAAGTGTTAGAGGTACTTAAGCTTTTAGACATGATATGTGTACTAGCGTTTAACAAAGTC
The DNA here is from genome assembly GCF_018835915.1 of Vigna umbellata. The sequence continues at coordinate 1,796 of NW_025906830.1, forward strand.
TGATTAGAGTAACGTTTAGAGTTTAGGATAATGTTTACACATATAGTGTTTAACATGTTTATCCTAGATAGTTCATTTCATAGATCTTATTTCCTTAAACAATTTTGTTAAACTTTAAAATAAGATTTACTTAAACAATCTTGTCTTAACACATTTGTTTTTCTTTTCCCGATTTCAATCATAGTGTATCAAATTTTTTCTAAGACAAACATTTCACTTCTTTTAAATATTTTTCTTAGTTGTTTGTTTTTATCATGTAGAATATTGTTTTAATGTTTTATATATAATTATTTTTATTTTCTAACTCATTATCATATAATTTTATCACTACAATTATATAAAAAAATTATTCATTACAACATAATGATTTAATGTCATTGTAATAAATCTTGTTTATCATCATCCAACATATATTGAAGTTCAAACAATGAAATATTTATGTTAAATTTTAATTATTATTAATTTAATATTTGTTCTTTGTGTGATTTTATTCTGGTGTAGTATAATCTTTATTATTATATAAAAAAAGAGATTTCATTAAAATTTAAAAAATGGAAGTAAGGAGACATTTAAAATATTTTAAATTTGATTATATGTTTTCTTTTTTGTAATTTTTTAAAATTATTTTTAAATTTTATCAACTTTGTCTCATTAACTTTGCAAATTTGATAAATATTTTGGGCTCATGAAATTTTATTTATACTCTAATTTCAAATATATATAATTATAATTTCTTTCGAAATATTTGATATTGAAGAAATGATAATACATCCTTTTAATGTTTAATATTTGATAATATTATGTTTTCTTTGCAAGAATTTTTTATTATTTTATAAAATAATTAATTGATATTGAAATAGTAAGAAAAAAATGTACGGATACAAGCACAGGTACGAATGTATACCTAGTTACCCAGTGAGGATGAGGATGGAACAAAAAATCCATACTTGTTGGATTTGGGTATGTGGATGAGAATGAATTTTTTTCTTTGGGAATGGGTATGGGATAGTGAAACTCGTCCGCAACTCATCTCATTGCCATCCTTACCAAAATTAGTGATTGAATAAGTGACCGAAATGTATGATAAGTAAATATGATTAATTTTAGTTTATTTTTGTGTAGTTTTGAAAGTCGTTATGCATATGTTTTAAACTGGATTGATTTTACTTAAAACAAGTTCAATCATCAATATTATGTCTTCAAATCATTAGACAGAAAGTTTGCAACTGTGATATTACTGCTCACAAGATCCAAAACTAGATCAATTGCATTAGGCAAAACACTTAAAGAACCAAAAGTAAACATGATAAAAATATCATCACGTTTGCAACATGTTGTTCACAATTGATCTAACTACTTGGCAAACCCCATAACCAAACTCCAAAACAAAAAGACACGACCTTCAAGAAGGTACACAATCTAGAAAAACACACAACCAACCTCGCCTACCTAAACATACAAAAGTTGCATCCAGATGTATAGTCAAGACATGAACTCTCACTGAGACACCTAACTGTAAACATCCCAAAAAGCATCAACTTCCTTGCCACACCTCAACCATAAACAAAAACCTTATTCTTTTTCATCTGTCAACCAATACGCGAAAACAGATGAAAGGAAAGGCAAAACCAACAACCACACGATGAAACACGCTTCCTTCCCACACAAACTATATATTACAACTAAACCTAAAAAACACCAATACACAAGACACAAAAATACACAACACACACCATACTTAACAAAATTTAAAACCCAAACAATTTACATCGTGACAGCTTTATATCACATATATTATCACAATACACCAAAAATACCACTAACAAGAGGGGCCCATAAGATAAAACTAGATGAAATCCAAGGAACTCACTTTCAAGAAGAAACACAAAAAGTTACCACAACACCAATAAGATCACGAATAAGACTAAATTGTTGATAAAACCACACTCAACAAGCGAGACACACAAGTACACACCTCCACACATGACAATTTTAAGAGAAAGAAAAAGAAAAATAAAACCCTACCATCAACAATGTCCATACATGGGTAAAAATGTCAATACTTGCAACATTAGGTCGGCGTTCAAAATATTATTATTGGACCAAAAAGTACAACAGACGATAAAATAACCAAAGATATCTCATTAGAGATATTGATAAGCCGTTTATGAGTAACTAAGCGAATCTACAGGTAACTTTGTTTTTATTTGATCTATGAAATACTTATAAATACACTGATAGCTCACCTTCTCGGTCGTTTGCTGGATAAGTTCGGGTCTAGTTAACACGTTTTCTCCTTCTTGGAACCAACAAAGTGGCGTTCGGCACTTCCTACCATAGAGAGCTTCAAACGGCGCAATTCTGATGCTAGACTGAAAGCTGTTGTTGTAAGTGAATTCCACTAGCGGTAAGACTTCATCCCAAGCGCCTAAGTGATCTAGGACGCACGTCTCAGTAAATCTTCAAGCGTCTGGATTGTCCTCTCAGACTGGCCGTCCGTTTGAGGATGATAAGCTGAACTCATCTGCAACTTGCTTCCCAATTCACCTTGCAAAGATGCCAAAACCGAGATGGTGAATCTCGTGTCTCGGTCAGAAATGATGCTCGAAGGGACTCCATGCAAACGAACGATTTCCTTGATATAAAGCTGGGCTAAATTTGTCATCGACATCTTCAGATTGACTGCCAAGAAGTGGGCGCTCTTCGTTAGCCGATCCACAATCACCCATATTGAATCATGCTTTCTGACCGTGCGTGGTAGGTGGGTCACGAAATCCATGGAAATGTTGTCCCACTTCCATTCAGGAATCTCCAACTGCTGAAGCAAACCGCCTGGTCTCTGTGTTTCAGCCTCGCCGTTGACAAGTCAGACATGAATGCCACAAAACGAGAGACTCATTCGTCATTCCAGGCCACCAGAATGATTGTCGGAGGTCTTGATACATCGTAGTCATACCAGGGTGATGTTAGACGACTGTGATGCCCTTCCTCCAAAACAATCTGCTTCAGATCTCCATCGTTTGGAACGCACGTCCTACCCATATAACGTAATAGACCGTCCGTTCCAGTATTGAATCCTTTAGCTTGATCCAAACCGAGCGTACTCAAAATCCTCACCAGTTCTTCGTCTTCTCGCTGCTTCATTTTGATCCAGTCAAAGACATTGCTAGATAGTCTAAGGTTACAGCATTTGATGCTGTTCGGTTCCAATTCGAACTGCAACCTTAGATCTCTAAAGCTCTCAACCAAACTGAGTTCCTTCACCATCATAACCGAGACATGAACTACCTTCCTCTTAGGGCGTCCGCTACTACATTAGCCTTCCCAGGATGATACAGCAATTCAAACTCATAATCTTTTAAGAACTCTAACCAACGCCGCTGCCTCATGTTCAACTCCTTCTGATCAAATAAGTACTTGAGGCCTGGTCACGAAAAGACTTGACTGTGGATCCGTACAAGTAAATTCCCTCCAATCTTCAGTCGAAAACGCCGCTGCCATCCAGGTCGTCGTCGGTATTTCTCCGTGAATCTTCAATTGACGAGGACGCGTACGCTACCGCTCGCTTCTCTTGCATCAGCAACACAACCCAAACCTTGTGAGAAGCATCGCAGTATACGTCGAACGGTTTGGCTGTTGTCTGAATAATCAAAACTGGAGCGCTCCGTCAAATTTCACTTTCAACTCCTGGAAGCTCGCTTCACACCGATCGGTCCATACAAACGGCTGATCTTTCCGGGTCAACTGAGTTAGCGGAGCCACTATCTTAGCAAATCCTTCAATAAAACGTCTGTAGTAGCCCGCAAGCCCCACAAAGCTCCGAACCTCAGTGACCGAACGGGACGCTCCCCTTCCAAACGCTCGTCCTAGCTGGGTCTAACGAATACCTCCAGCCGATACCACGATGCCCCAAAAACTAACTGAACTTCCTTCATCCAGAACTCACATTTTGATAACTTGGCGTACAACTCCTTCTCCCTCAGTACGCCAAGTACAATTCTCAAGTGTTCTTCATGTTCGTTCTGGGTTCTTGGAGTAGATGAGAATATCATCTATGAAGACGACCACAAACTTGTCGAAGTACGGCCTGAAGATGCGATTCATATATTTCCATGAACACTGCTGGGGCGTTCGTTACTCCAAATGGCATCACCACGTACTCATAGTGTCCGTAACGAGATCTGAAGGCAGTCTTCTGGATGTCTTCCTCCTTAACTTTGATTTGGTGATATCCAGATCGCAAATCAATTTTTGAGAACACTGTGGCCCCATGCAGTTGATCCAACAAATCATCTATCCTTGGCAATGGGTACTTGTTCTTGATGGTCAGCTTATTTAATTGCCTGTAATCTATACACAACCGAGAGCTGCCATCTTTCTTCTTCACCAAAAGAACCGGCGCTCCCCAGGGTGATACGCTCGGTCTGATGAATTGCTTATCCATCAATTCTTCAATCTACGCTTTGAGTTCAACCAATTCAGCTGGTAACATCCTATATGGTTGAACAGAGATAGGTGCTGCCGTCGTCACCAAATCAATGGTGAATTCAACTTCACGAGGAGGGGGAAATCCAGGTATTTCTTCCGGAAAGACATCCGGGAATTCATCCACAACCGATCATACGTTACTATTACTGTTGCACGATCGTTCTAAGTTCACTTCTCCCATCTCTTTGTCTGCGTGCGTCATAATCAGGAAACAGCTGACGCCTTCCATAATGTCTTCTTTCAGTTGGCCGAGCGTTACTGATAATTCTTCCTCTTCTTCATCCAGAAAAATTAAAACCTTCTTACCACAGTCTATGAGAATGCGATTGATAGCCAACCAATCCATTCCTAAAATCACTTCTAATTCCTTCAAAGGTAAACAGATCAAGTTCACCTTATAACTACGCCCCTCAACCACAATAGTAACATCATGCATACAGTAGACGTCCTAATCTCTCCAGCCGCTGGGGTTGACACCACCAAGTCGAACTGCATCTCCCTCTCAATTATTCCCAATTTTTCAACACACGCCTTCAAGATGAAGGAGTGAGTCGCCCCATAATCAAACAGCACACGACATGATATTCCATACAGCAAGATTCAACCAGTGATAAGATTACCTGAGCTTGCTGCTTCCGCTCGCAGTTATAGATACACTCGTCCCACTGCTTGAGCTCTGCCACCTCTTGGTTGATTCCTTCCAGCATTTGGTGGCCTCATCACTCCACGTCCACCCATGTTGCACTCGTTCTCCAAGTGCCCATTCCGTCCACAACGGGTGCAGTGTTTTCCTCCCACCAGCTGAGGACATGAAGAACGTAGTGTGGTCCTTCGCAACACCTGGGAAACAAAACGTTTCCGTTCCTTGCCCACGCCTTTCTCCTTATCCTGACCTCCCTTCTTTCTACCCCCGCTTGCATTAGATGGTTGATTGCTACTAACTTAAAGGGGTTCTTTCGTCTCACTCTTATTACACACTACACACTGCCCCTGGACACGATCGGTCCCCCTAATCACCTGTTGTTTGCTTCTTCTGTCGTTCTGGCTTCTGCCATATTCTCTCTAATCCCTTGTCCCCTCACCATAGCAGGAACGACCATGCATAGCTGAAATCAAAACCTTCAGATCAACCTCCGCAGACGACCGTTCTCAACCGTCCCTACAACAACTGCCACTTTTCACTGGTGGCCATCGTATTGAATCTGACAAGGTGTTTGAACTTGTGTGGTGTATTCAGAACGACATCCCACCTTGAACCAGCTGCAAAACTCCACTTCCTTGGCAAAGCGGACGTTGTCTAGGAAGTACTCTTCATAAAACTTGCTCCGAAATACTTCCCATGTGATGGGATTTTGGGCGTCCGTCAGGATAGCTCTCATGCTCGCCCACCAGTGGCTTGCTTCTCCAGTTAGTAGGTATTCTGTGAATGCCAACCTGTTCTCATCCGGGCATCTCTTGGCGTTGAAAATCCTCTCGATGTCTCTTAGCCACTGATCTGCCTCATCAGGGAGGCACTTTCCACTAAACTTAGTTGGGTGATGTTGAAGGAAGCTTTCCAAGCTCCACTCAGCCTGATGGGTAGCGTTAGAAGAGGACGCTCCCGATGTATTCCTAGTGGCTGCAATAATCTCCATCAGTTACCTCTGTGCAGCTTCAGAGTTGGCGCGAGCGGCCTCCAAACTCTGTAGGGCAGCTGCGTTCTGTTCCATTAGTGTAGCGTTCTGTTGTTATAGCCTATCTATCACCGATTCCAACAACCTAGTGTTGTTGGGCACATCAGGTTCATTGGGCTGTTGGTGGAGCAGGGAGTCTAGTGGCCATTTGTCCTCTGGAAACAGAGAAAAACGAGCGGTTAGGTCATGTTTCAAAGAGTTGAAAAATAACTCATTAAACACACATTAAGCACACAGCAAAAACATAGTACACTCATAACGTACAGTGTCCTTAAAAGAACAAAACTGCTCATGATACCACTATGTCACATCCCCAAATAACAAGTAATCACATATAATAGAATTAAAAATTTTTCAACATTAACAGTTAACAATGCGTCTAACACTAGACTCAAGGTTTCAAAATTCAAGGCTTTAAGTACAATTCCATACAGTAATTCGTACTACTATAAATTCAGACCGAACGGTATTACAAAATTAACTAACCGAACGTTCAAAAACTAAACCACTAACCTCTAAAATGAACGAACGCTCTAAGGGTTCACTTAACCTCACGTCTACTAGGTTCTCTTCTTAATAACGTCCTCCAGTGCCCGCCTTCTGCTCACATCCACACTGATGATGATTGCAAACGACAGGACAACGAACGTACCAAGACAACAGACAACACAAGGAAAAACGAAGGTAAGCTTATGTATTTATCCCTACTCAACATTAAAATAAACATTTCAATCCACACAAACATATAGTTCAACATATAACATCATACGAATTATATTACTAGACAGACCGTCCGGACTGTATGAATCTGTGTAGTTACAGGCGTCCTTGCATCCGAGTGATGTAGTAACTGGGATACACTCAATAGCTGCCACTCGAGGTTAGCCCTATCCAAAGTACCCCTAAGGACTAGACGTGGGTCCTGGGCCGTTCCCACACATGACCTACCCCCCTACGTGGGAATGAGTACTCTCACGGAACATCAGATGGCATGCCGCCTTAGCATAACCCAGTCATACTTTATACCAAATCCCATAATTCATATATATGATTTCGTTCCTTATGAGTCGTTCCTTCCTCTCCCTGGACGCTTAGTCCAAAATCCTAATCGTATAATCATTCATATCATGTCAACCCTTTAAAATCTTATCTTCCCTTATCATTTTCATCTTTAGTTTAAAGGCATAAAAATAACGAACGTCATCCCTCTAGAAGACGAGGACGGACGATAAGCAATGGCTGAATAACTAAGAAACTGTAAGGCGTTATTTTTTCTTACTCCTCCGGGTCAGTTAAATGAACTGACTCGGTTTGGTTTACACTGGTACTAACAAATTTCATTATAGAGACCTTATAAAACCGACTCCAACTTCAGAGATAGCCAAGAATATTAAAACGATCTTTGAAGTAAATCACATAACGGTAGAACGCATGCCAGAACTGACCGAACGTTAGAAAAAGGGAAATATTATTACAGTTAGACGAACGTTATTTTTTTCAAAGTTGATCACACAAAATACGAGCGCTAGGTATAAGACCAGCACTACTTAGGACAAACGGCTAGTAAGATGACCGTAGCGTTACTAATTTTTAAAAGTATAAAGGTATAATTGTATATTATTTAATTTTTAGATATACGGTAACAACTAGGCTAAGCCCCGATCGCTTCAAACCTAGTTTCACAGGACGTTCGTTCCTCTATCAGAATTCTTTCAAAATGAAATAGTTCCTTTAGGCATTTTACTAGAAAACCGAACGTATAAGACCGTTCGATGACGAACGTATATTATCATAGTGAGGATTTCATATTTCAGATTTTCATCTATTTCTAATCTCAAGTTTCAACATATCAGTTCATACTTTATAACTTCATATCAAATATAAATTTACAAACTTTATCTGAATGCACATTATCATTCATACTTATCAACCATCAGCATACATATCAACCAACGCATACCATATTCATTCATTATACAGGATCGTTTCTACATAATCAATCAGCATTTATCTCATACATTCAGTCAATATCGGACGTTAATAAAACATACAGTATCAAGTAATCAATAGCTTCCCCTTACCCGATTTGAGACTGACATCGTTCATACGTAAGAAGTGTGGCTCAACCAGCTAACGTTTTCCCCCTTAATAGTCACTTAACTCTTCCAATCAAATCTATCCACAAGAAAGTTGAGGTACTTAGACTACACACTAGCATGCAGCCAAAACTTAGTTTTTCAGAAACCTAAGAACGAACTACTAAGGGAGAAACTTACCAGTTTCAGCTTCAGAAACTGTTCGGTCTAACTTGTAGCTCACAGCTCAGAGAACGCTCCTACGGTTTCTGAAAGTTGATCGGAGAAGAGGGTGGTGAGTTACAGTAGAGAGAAGATGGGATTGTGTCTGAGAGAAAAGGAGAATTCGAAAGATCAAGGGTTTTTTTTTTTTTCCCACCCCCCCCCCCTTTGGAGAGATGAGTGCATGCAGAGATTGACGCGGACTCAGAAAATCATAATCAGTTTTGTTTAAAAACCAACGTCCGTTCTCCTGCTGACACCTGCATCCCACTTACTGATTTTCGAACCTTCCATACTCGACACCTGGGTTTAGCGCAGAGGGGTTTGGATGCGTTTTAATTACTTTGAACAAGTGACGTGTGGTGTATTAATTATGATTTGACAGATGGTTTGCAGTGTTAAATTTCCAAGGTCTTACATGTACTATAGGAATAATTACTATTAATGCACATTAATTTTAGAATTGTTTTTGGCCTTTGTAAATTTAAAATAAAACATTATTTATATATTAATAGTAATATAATTTTATCCTTTTATTAAACCATATGATGTTATTAAAAACCAACTATATGTTCAATTTCTTGATTACTAATGCAATTTAAACAAATATTAGAATTAAATTTTTATTAAGATTGATAATGTTATTATTTATACTAAAACTAAAAATATTTCAATATGTATGGTACTGAATTAACTATTTACTTGAGAAATTTTTTGACGTACCAGTTTTTTTTTATTCATTAATATTTTGTGGATAGGTGGATGTTTTAATTTTAAATATAAAACTTAATTTTCATCTACTCTATTTTTTAAAATATATAATATAATTTAAAATAAATTTATTTTTCGTTTTAAAAATGATAGTTTTATTTTTAAGTGGGATGACATGTTTTTACAAATCCATATGGTATATCGATATATTCTTAGTTAATAATGGTTAGGATATGTGAAATGCAACATATCCTCTCAAATAAAATGACTTAAAACGGAGAAACTACAAGTTAAACAATTTTTAACGAAAAACTAATTTTACAAAACATTAATAAACAAAAGATGGAAATATATTTTTAAATAATTTTTATATTTAATTTAATTTTTAATAATTCAATTAATAATTTATAGGATTTGAAGGGAAAATTCTCTTTACAATCTTTAATGTTTAAGAAAGATTGAATCAAACTTACAAATTAGACAGTGAGTCCAAATAAACGAAGAGAATATTAAAGGAATACCTTTTTTATCTTCTAATAAAGAAGATTAAAGAAAAATGGATTGTTTCTTCCAAATGTAGTTTTTCAATGAACTTTCTTTTGTGTTTTTTAAATATATGGTTGATTTTTTTATTTATTATATAATTTCTTTACATGTGTGATGTTAGTGCAACTGTATTATCGTGACATCCATTAAATATTTTGTTAACATATGATATTGATACCTACAATAAAAAATTTGTAATATTGATTTACATATTCCCTTTTGCTGATGCTTTTTCATAATGCGTAACTATTCTTCTATTATAATCACTCAAGTTTTCATATATTGAAAATTAATTTATTGTGCAAAATGCATGCAACTTAAAATTATCTTCACACAACATATGTCAAAGACATCGAATCATGTTTCACGCAACAACCTTTATATCATCAATCAAGGGATTGAGTTAGACATATATCATTTCTTGATTATTGGGATCATGAAAGAATCATAGATAACTATATTTTCTCTTCATGCATAACCAATGAGACAGCTATAAATGATGAATAAAATTAGACATGAATAAAATTAGACATGAATAAAATTAGACATGAACTATGTTTACTACATAAGTTACCTTAAGAATTAATGTCATATATATGTAATCCAATTCTCAAGTTTCTTAGCTTTACATACACTAAAATTCTAGAAATGAATCTTCAATATTCTTCCACTACGAAGAATCAACTAATGTCAAAGAAGTTTGATATGTAATGCCTCAATTTTGAGAGCCACTTAAGCATAACAAATAAGAATTTTCGAAAACAACTTAAATAAAATTGTGAAGTAAAATTTAGGCTTAATACCCTATTTTGTTCCCAGTTTCGCTCGACAATGTCAAATTAGTCCATCCTTTTAAAAAGTGCTCAATACGTCCTTACTTAATAAAATTTATATCAATGAAATCTCTTCCGTTAAATCCGTACAAACGGTGTTAATTATTTTTCTCTCTCTTCTATTAACGCTGTTTGTACGGATTTAACCTTCATAGGGTATTAAGCCTAAAATTTAATTATTACAAATAACCTTCATAGTCAAAAGTTTTGTCATAATCCAAAGTAATTAAAGTGTTAAATACACTGATTAAAACATACAACCATGAAACTTTTTTTCTTCAAATCCCCATAGCTAATTCCCTTCTCACGTAGCCAACTCAGATCCATAAGCCCCTACCACTACAAAAGAAGGGCATTACCGAAGCCAAAGCCCTCGGAAAAAGCCAAAGCCGTCGGAAAAGGGTATTTACCGACGGCTTATCGACTACAATGAGCCCTCGTAAATCCCTGTCCACTAAAACAAGTCCTGCTTTAGTATAATGACAATGTCTTAACCCCCTCCATCCTTTTATTTTTTGACCTTTTCTGGAACCTTTTTAATCATTCACATTTACTTTGTTTGAAAAGTTAAAAGCAACTCTCTCAACCTATAAAACAAAGCATCAAATTAACACATGCTAAGGCAAGCTGAATTTGGTTTTTGGACATCTCCATCTCATATCATTTCTCATCATTACGCAAGAACAATGATTACTGCCAACACTTCCCAACACATGAAAATTACACAAACGAAACTCTAAATTATGCAGACCTCAAAATAGAACAACCAAAGCATAAATAAAACAAGAGTAATTCATGATAGGGGTGAGGGGGTAAGGAAGGGTGTTGATGGTGGTTTTTGGACCCAATCCAAACCATCAATGAATTAATCTTGGGACGGCCTACTCCATAATCATTGTTTCCAACCTAAACTCAAGCCCCCATTATTGTTCCTCTCCTCTTCTCTCCCATTACAACACTTTATTCCCACTCTACCCTTCCCATACCACGTTTTTTTCCTTGTTTTCTCTGTCTTAAACAAGATTACTTTCTTACCAAATTGCCATGTATTTGTTTCTGTTCAATTGGACATAAAATTCAAGAGTGATATCTAAACATACTTGTATGATCTAGATAAATATATATGTACCAATCATGTCAAACTATAGTTGTGGCAATGTGAATCCTGACCAACGTTTCAGTGTTCAAAGAAGAAATAACGTACCTTAAAAAAATAGAAAAGCAAAATGAAAGGTAGAGGGGCACGTCCCCCCCCCCCCACTCTCTCTCTTTTTCTTATTTATTTATGTTTTTATTTTTATCCTTTGTGTGTCTGTGTGACTCTATGCTCTTCCTCTCTCTCTTCTGTGTTTTTTCCTCTATAAATTAACACCCTTTGTTCCTTTGTCCCCCACTTTCCACAACACTAAACTCAACCCTTTTCACACTGCTACTCTCTCCTTTCACAATCCATACTCTCTGCTTCCTCCACCACCAAACCAACCCTCCTTCAACAACACTTTTAAATCATTCAATCAATATCAAACTTCATTTGTAATAAACACTTTTAAATAATTAAAAATAACATAAGTTTTGCAGCCATACAATTGATATAATTAATGACAAATAAAAAGTACAAAATCAATTATCTTAGTTAGTAACCACTTTGGTTTCTTAAATTCTTTAATTCTTTTTAAAAGTAAAGAAATTTTTATTCATTTATAACACTCTTGATTCTGAAATACTTTACCACTCTCAGTACATGAGGAAAGAATGGATATATTAACATAATCATGGTTTGTAAGACCCCCAGAGAAAATAAAATAATTTTTTATATGTTGTGGTTTTGAATAATTAATTATGGTGTGAAAAATGTATAGTGAAAGTTGTTAGACCCAAATTAATTGTGATAAGATGTGTTATTTCATTTTGTTGCTTAATTAATAAAAATTTATTGTTATATGATAATAATATGATGTTAAAATATTGATATAATGATTTTAATATTTTATTTTACTCATTGTATGCTATGGTTATATAATCATTATTTTGTCAAGTTAGAATAACATATAGTATAGAGTTTCTATAGTAAAAAACCTCATTATTTTGAGTATGAAAATATAGACCATATTAATTTTCTCTCTTCCATAATGAGACCTTATTTCTTTTTCCACACACTCATGATTCATTCTTTTCACCTACCAACTTTGAAATGTTGAACTCCACTCAAAACTTCATCTACCCAATGAAACCAAATAGGACAAACTTACAAAAGTAGAATGATGGTGCGTAATCCATAATAAGCAAATAGACCTAAGGGGGATTGGTTCTTTGTGGTAGGAAACCATCAAACACTAAGGTAGGCTTCTGATTTTTCAAGGTTAAATCTGGTTTTCTTACCTTAATAAAACAAAAGAACACAAACTAAAACTTAGAGAGATTGTTGTTTTTAAGTAGCAAGGAGGAAGCTTGAGATTTAAAGCACCAAGAGTGAAATCTTATTGAAAGAGGTAGGGGAGCTAATCCTTTCTTGTTATGATCATGAATATGAGTATAATATGTTAATTTTGGTAATGGTAGCTATCTAATTGACTTGTGTAAATTTTGGTTTTCACGATTATAATTTCTTATTTTCGAGTTACTGTGGTGAAAAATTTCTATTAATTATTTTCACCGTTGGATTTAGCTAAAACTTTAATATGTGAATCCTAAGACCTATTACTACACCTTGACCGTTCGGATTTGAAAATAGAAGTCTGTAGTCGGAGAAATAAATCCTGCATGTTTGAGTAAATTAGTTACCCCTGCAGTTCTGTTACTGAGTTGTCTCGGTAAATATAAGATTCTAACCTATTTTAAAACAACCGTTAGATCAACTCAAAATTTGATATATGATTCTTGGGACATATTAACTACTACAATTTGACCGATCGATTTGTAATTGAAGATCTATGTTTAGAAAAGAAATTTTTGAAAGGTTGAAACAATCGGATGAATACTGTAATTCTGTTCTTAAGTTATCATGGTAAAAATTTCATAGATATTTCATTACCGTTAGATTGAGCCCAACTTTAGTATGTAGTTTTCATAAGACATATTCAGGTGATCTGATTTCGATTTGGAAATTAGATGTCTGTGCTTAGAGGAATTCATTCCGCATTTTGAGTTTAACCGTGAACCACTTAAATTTCTGTCTCTGAGTTCCTGACCTCTGTTAAAACCTCCATCCTACCTAGTTTACCAACCGTTGGTTAACCGCTGAAATTTTAATATGTTGGTTTCCTAAAAGATAGTGACATACTGTGACCCGTTCGGTGTTTTAGATCGGAGATACAGATTTTAGAGATTTATTTCGTATTTTCTCAGGGATCTTAATATTGCTTAATTTATGTTTTTGATCATTTACACAAAAATTATGATTTCCGCCTCATTAACCATTGGATTGGACTAAAACTTTTACCGTATGAGTTAAACATGCTGGTTATTAGTTTGATTGGTTCAGATCTGTAATTAATGATATGAGTGAAGAATAATCTTTTCACGAAATAGTAAATTATTTGTATTGGGTAAACTTGGATAACTATATTCTTAAATGTAATTTGTAGTTGTATTTTGGGAGATTGGAGATGGTAAAAAACATAATAAGATATCTATATTATAAAATTTTAATTATATTGAACATTCTGAGTTGTAATAATTATTTGAGTTAACTCATGAATTGTAAATAAATAAGTTGATGGTAAATTTGGATGGGTAGTATAGGCATTTATGCCATAATTGTAAATCTGAATTTTTTTTATTTTCCTCCTACGACTTGTAGTCAAGAGGGGGAAAGGTTTGAAGCCGGACATTCTTGGAAGTAGGTGGGAAAAGAGAGGTGAATTTTTAATATAAACCGTAAAAAAACTACTTTGGTAAAGGTAGGCATTAATATACCTTGTTGTGCTACTTTGGGTAAGTAGACAATATCCACCTTATTGTTGCTACTTTGTTAAAGAGACAATATCACCTCATTGTACTACTTTAGGTAAGTAGACAATATTACATTTGTGCTACTTGGTAAGTAGACGATATAACCTTATTGTGCTTACTTTGGTAGTAGACAATATCACTTTGTTTTACTACTTTGGTGTAAGTAGATAATAAAAAATCACCTTGTTAGATTACTTTGGGTAAGTAATCAGTAATCATGGTTATACTACTTTGGTATAGTAGACAGAAGGATTGTTGAATCTGTTGTGCTTTGGTAAGTAGGCAGATTAATATATGTGATTTAACTCTAGTAAATCAACTGAAATGATTTTGATGGAGAAATATTAAAGTATCAGTGTAATAGTTTTTTTTTTAGTATGTTTGAGATGCATGTAATTGGCTGATTGCCCAACACTTGTGATGTTAGTAAGATTGTGGATGATAATATTTCCTTGAATCGTATTATCATCACATTGTTTGTGTTTGTGTATGTGAATGCAATGAATCGTATAATGTGTGATATTATCGGAGCAGACTATTTCAGATGAATTAGCGAATGGTTCTTGGACCTTGCTTAGAAAGATGAGAGATCTGTGGGGAAAAAGAGACATGGGGATATTTTAAATAAATATGTTATGAATTTCAACGGGTGGAATTTTAAATTTCAAAGTTTATTGAAATGTGTGAAATTGTTATTTTAGAAGAATTGTGTTGTACATAAAGCACGTCTTAATATTTTGTTGGTGTTGAAAATTGTTAAGAAAAATTATATTATGTATTTGTGTGGAAACATAAATTGTAACGGCCTATCGAGGGGTTGTTTTACAAGGGTCATGGGCAAGATCATCTCCATTTAACAAGCTTCTGAGGTTCAATGTTTAAAGCAGAAGGGTAATGTGGTGCCAATATAAGTGATGCCACAAATGACGCACCTGCTATAAAAGATTTGTAGAGTATTGGACTTCCAGAGGAAGAGTAGAAGGCACTGAAGTGGAAACGGAGAGCTTTGCTTAGCCACAGGAACCTACTACTGATCCTACATAGAAATGCCACTGTAGAGGTAGATTGAGCCACTGATAACTACAACACTTATGTGGAGGAAACCTGATTTCACAGGCATTGTACCAGGTTATGGTACAACTGGTTTTAGAATTGAGGGGAAGATCAATCTTTCATGTTATTGAGAAGGTGAAGAACACGATTATCTTCAATTCTTTTGTCCTCTGCCAAGTGTTCAATGAGTTAAATGCAAGGGAACTAGAGAAACACGAACATTTTAAGGGAGTTGGTAAATAGGTGTTCATTGTAATTGTGAGCCTATTATTGTTCTTCATGCTAGTGAAGGTTGAGTTCTGAAAAAGATAGCCAATATTGAGTAGATTGAGCTGGGAGCAATGGGGTGTTTGTGTTAGATTCTGAGATTTGTCTTGGACTGATTGGTTGTGCTGGTGAAGTGTAACCCACTTGTTCACTAAGAAAAATTACTACAAAACCACTAAGTTATATCTTCACACCTACTCAATCTTTCACGGTGCTTTTATTTTCCTAAACTCGGCAAGGTTATATTGAACCTCTCACGTGCAGGCCAATGCCTTGCCCTACATTTCAATTAACAAAATAAAAACTTTCGAAACAAAAACATCACACATGTGCCCACAAGAACATCAAACAGATTGAAGAGCAATTAAACTCAGAACAATTTTTAAACGTACAACTTACCTCAACCAAGATAGCCCTAGACGATGGCAACCTTTGTAGAGCACGACAGCGACAAAAGCCCATAGTGGCCCCTCCAACGACGTCCGTCGACCAAGTTCCTTTAACTTTAGAGCACACCGTGGTGAGGTCGCCAGAACACCGTCGTCACGTCGCAACACCAACCACCACCCTCGACCACCCCCTCGGAACAATTAATTTCGTCAACCACCACCCTCCTTACCGTCACTATCCTAACGTCGACACACCAATTGCAGTAAGAAAGGGGTTAACCTGCAGTTCTGAAGTGAGAGAGAAAAAATTTGGGGGAGAGGTTCTGACGAAACAAAAATTGGGAGAAAAGAGAGGGAAATCCCAAATTTTCATTTCATTAGGTGGATCAATATACCGACAGCCTATGGAGCCTTCGGTAACTTAAAAAGCCTTCGGTAATCAACCACTTACATGACCGTCGGTACATCCTTCGGTAAGTCAACTTTACCGAAGGCCCAAAGGCCGTCAATTATTCCTTTGAAAAATAACGCTTTTCTGTAGTGTACATTCACATTTGTTTCCATCGAGTCCAAACCACCACAAAAAAAACAAGTATGGGTGAGCTAACAAATTAAAAACAGCAAAACACCAATACAACACTTATATCTCAAATGTTAAGTTCTCACCACAATCCTATCACATCAAATAACATAAGCAAATAGTAAGACTATAACAAGCAATACCATGGCCACCCAACATTCCCTTATAAGAACTTGTGATCAACCCACTAGCTCTACACAACCTATTAATTAAAGGCAACTCGTGTCAATACCAACCATCTCTTAGGCTTTGTTTTTGAATTTTTTTGTTTTTGTTTCGGTTACAACAATTAGATAACTATATTTATAGTTATATATTATATTATATATATAAATAAGACATCAAAGCCGCTATTTAATATCTTTAATATCTATATAAAATAGTTATTATAATATCTACTATCAATTAGATATTTAGGTTTTACTGTAGTTTATCATAAGACTCAAATAATGCTATAAAATAATATTTAGGCAAATTTCTTATTTTTCATATGAAATATTCATATTTCAAAAATACTTATCTTGTTGATGATATTTCATGTAGAGATGATGACCCATGTTGTGTAGCTTTTGTTTCGCTGAAAGTTTCTGGTAATGATCCGAGCACTCGTCTTGATTCCTTGCGGTATCAGCGGGATGCCGCTAGGCCCCACGGTGGGCGCCAAAATGTTTGGGTAGGGATTTGTGTAGGACCGAAAGACGTACCTTTCTGTCGTAATCTTCCTGCTTTCCAATGCTTGAGTTGCATATACCGCTCGGTTGGACTCGAGGCCGTTCGGTTGTAACTCTGATGGGGGGAAGTACCTGCAAAAAGAACTTTGATGCTCAAGTTAGGAGTGGTTTAATGAACTGTTTATCACAGTTGAATATTTGAGTCTCATAGAGTGTGAGTTGAACGTACCTGGCCTTTGGCC
>NW_025906832.1:6442-25569 GCF_018835915.1 Vigna umbellata
TCACATTTCTTATATCACTTTTTATATTTTAATAAAGTAATATTTTTTTGTATTCTTTAGAAATATCGCGTTGACTAAAATTTAAATAATAATTATGAAGACTAAAAACTAAATAGAAAATGTAAAATATGTAAGAGCTTTTATAAATAATAAATTATTATTTTTTATGTAAAATAAGGGAGATGAATGAAAATTTATTGAAAACACATTGTAAATGTCATTTATTAAAAACATGAAAAACTAAATATTTATTTAAAATTATAAAGAGTGTAAATGCTATTTTATTAAAACATAAGAACATAAATATTTATTTTAAAATTGAAAAAAAAAGTAATGTTATTATTGAAATTTTAGGAGAGATAAATATAATTTTTGAAAGACTTAAAATCTCTTAAAAGCTAAAAACTTGAATTAGAATTTGACCCAATTCATGGCAAACTTGTTTGATTTACAAATATAATAATGAAATTGGACTAATATGAACTTTTTTACAAATGAATAGGTTGATTAATCCCCCTTTAATGATTCATTTTAGATGTTGATATGATGAATGTGGGAAAATAATTGTATAAATTCATTAAAAGTGATGTGCCCGATAAAAATTTTACAATTATTTTTCTTACTTAATTAAATTAGTATTACTTTCGCCTATAATGTTTTATTATCATGTATTATTATATTTAGTAACAAAATATATAATAATATATGTACAGCTACTATGATAGAAGATATTATTTTTAAAGACCGAAAGGTATATATTTGAGTTTTTTTACCAAACTTGTGTGTGTTTGAAAATTTCGTAATTAATTAAAATATTTTCAAATGATATGTTATTATATCTGTAATATGAACCGTTGACAACTCAGCTCTTACTTATACCCAATCTAACAAACCTCATTACTATTATTTTAATACCCCTTCACATTAATTAAATACAAATCTATCCTTTATAATAATTTTTTTTTGTTAAACCTGTATTTTGTCCTTGTCATACGTACTAGAATTTTGAAGATATTGTATTAAATATATTACCAAAATGGATATATTTATACTTTTAATTTGTAGAGTTTAATATAATATATGTATATTAAATTTTACATAAACCAAATAATTATTTTAATATGATTTTTAAATTAATTATTTATAAAATTCAATAACTCATTATAATAATTAAAAATAAGTACACACTATGATCAGATAATAGTTTCTTTTTTCAACTTTCCTTACATATACCTTTTCCGAATTTAATATTAAGAAATAAAATTATCTGTCTGAGAAAATGACTTATTATCATTTAATTTTACTAATTTCATATACTTTTCTTAAATGATTATATTTCAATTAGATAAATAGAAATAGGATTATGCATATAAATATAATAAAGTTAGTTAAAACATTCTAACACTTTAGACCAAAAATATGGATTTTATTTTCGCTGTATTCAAGTTGATAGAGAGTATTTAAATTTTTAATAACTGCTTTAAAACCTTTTAAATAATGGCGATGAATAAACAATTAATAGCTAGTTTATGACAATTAACAAATCCTAGGCACAAAACAGAAAAGGAGGAGCACGCAGAGCAGAGTGAGGAAGAAAGGTTAGGAGAAGATGTGGGAATCAATTGTTTTGACGGTGGTTGCCACCGCCGGCAACAACATCGGCAAAATCCTTCAGAAGAAGGGCACCGTCATTCTTCCTCCTCTCTCTTTCAAGTTCAAGGCATCTTTCTCTTTTCTCAATTCCAATTTTTTTTACCATTTTCATATGCCCATGATTTGCTTCCCCTTCAAAATCTCACCTTTGAACATAACTATTCCATTTCAAGCATACGCATTTGTTTTTCTTTGATGTGGATGTACCTGAAGCCTGAAACTTACAATTTGCGAGGTTTATTTGTTGGAATGATGAAATTGGGTACATGCACGTGGGTGTGTATGAACGTGGGATTCTGGGTGCAGGATATTTTAGTAAAGATCCCATTTTTCATTGAATAATGTGTGATCAGGAAGTCACTGTTTGATTAAGGATTGACATAGGTATGACATTTGGTACTTGTTGACAATTTTGTTGTGTTTGCAGGTCATAAGGGCATATGCTTTGAATAAAACCTGGCTCATAGGTTTTCTGATGGATATATTTGGGGCACTGTTGATGTTAAGGGCATTAGCTCTGGCTCCTGTAAGTGGTTCAGTCATGCCTGTGATAGAAGCATAATTCAGAAGAAAGCTAATTGATATTACGTTATCAACAGCAGAGTCTTCTAGTCCCTTACCCAAATTTTGTATTTGTGTAATTTGGTTGTTCTTCTGATTTAGGTCTCTGTCATCCAACCAGTTTCTGGCTGTGGACTGGCAATTCTTTCGGTCTTTTCTCATTTTTATCTCAAGGAAGTCATGAATGTTGTTGATTGGGTGGGCATTACCTTCGCAGGTTTCGGTACAATAGGTAATGTAAGTTTTAGATTGCTAAAGTAAAGAGCACTTACTTTAACTGCTTTATTTCCTTTGACACACTCCAAGGAACATGGTTGTTGAAGTAATGATAAAAAATCTATATTCTGTTTCCATTTGTTTCTCACTGACAGAAAACAAAAATTAAAATCTTGTGCATTTATTGACAATTCATTTTGTTTATTATGACGGGAGAAACAATTTTTTGAGGTTTTTATATGTAGTCCGAATTTGAGACAAAATATTAAAACTATAAATGTGATGGACTGATGATGCGACCATTTTATTTTTATATTTTGTGCAGTATGCACTTGTCTTGTGTAGCTGAGCAATGGATTGAGATTTTGTGGAATATAACTCATTTATTATCTGGCTGCTCATAAAATCAACTTTGCAGTCGGTTGCTGGCATCATGTGTGTCATTCTGTTGATACTAGAGTTAGGTTTAGGTATTCAATTTGTTAATATGCTCTTTTATATTTAGGAGTTGGTGCTGGAGGTGAGGAGCAAGGGGCTGCTGCTCTATCTATATTTCACATACCGTGGCTGGCATTTGTTGTTTTCATCTTGTTTGTAGGTACCCTGTCTTATGCTCTGGTCCATTATTTACCAACTTTCTTTAAAGCCAATAGGAAGGCATTCTGTGGTCTCATGGAACTAATCATCCAGCAGTATATATTTTTTTTTCACAAACCTGAGTGCATGATTACAAGCCGTACGATTTTGATAAACTGTTTTATCAGTAATATTAGTTTTATTAATGGCATAACGTTTCTTTAAAGAGTGTAGGGTCATTTGTGCACCAAAGAAACATTACTATTTTTTAGTTTAAAACAGCTATTGTTTCTAATTATTAGAACCACTTGTACAGATAATGCTTAATGGATGGCTTCGAATATGTAGGCGTAATCGAAGAGAACACGAGATGGTAATTAATGTTTTAATCATGATGGTTGTCCTTCATTCTTACATGTTATGATTCTCGTGGCAATCTAATGGGATATTTTGTCCTTTATCCTTTTTCCGTGGCCTGACGTTTTAAGTGATGCAGGTTGAATATGATGTTGTTGAGGAAATTATTTATGGCTTGGAATCTGGAATTTTGTTTGGGTACTGTTACTTCCCACGACATTTATATATCGTGCTCTTAGATGAACTCGTTTATTTTCCTTCATTTACCTCATCTCCTTAATGTTGTGATGAAGATGACGGCAATTAAGTGTTTATCTTTCTTTTTCTTTTTAATCAAGAATGATCTGGGGTTAATAACTATGAGCATTTAACATGATCTGGGGTTAAAAACGAACATGATCTGCTGTTTATAACTATGAGCATTTAACAATATACAATTTGTCATTGCTTACAATCTTTTTATTTGTGGAGTCCAATCCTTAGTTCAATTAGATTTGTCAGTTGTTATTAAGCATCACTACTTTTTGTGTACGAAGAAAACCAGCAGATGATAAGATATAACATTACACATAAAACACATACACACAGATAATCAAAGTTGATTATAATTCTAAGTCCTTACTCTTAATTCGATTAATATGAAAATGCAGGATGGCATCTGTAATATCAAAGATGGGGTTCCTGTTCCTGGAGCAAGGCTTCCCCAAGCTGTTGGTTCCTATATGCATAATCGTAAGTGTCTGTTCAAGTGGTACAGGCTTTTACTACCAGGTACATTGAAGACCTTTTCATACTATTTACTTTTGTATTGTGAACTATTACATCCCTTAAGCCAAAGTGACAAGTGGGATGCCAGTTTCAGTCAAACATGCTAGATATTTGTCCAAGATCTGCCCTGCCAATTTCAAAGATACTAACTTCTTTTATTTTTTTGCTCCAAATGCAGACACGTGGTCTAAAACACGGGCGGGCTATTATAGTTTCTACATGCGCAGCTGTGGCATCAATTTTGACTGGTGTACTAGCTGGGATGCTTGCTTTGGGTGAGCGACTTCCTTCGGCACCAAAAGCTCGCATGTTACTCCTTCTAGGATGGTAATATATGACGATATACTATTATTTCTTTGTGTATTTACATTCCCTGCCTTTGAAAGTTCTCCATGCAAAAATGAACTCCTAGCTCTCTAGTTGTATACTTCACTCCCTCTGTTAATAGTGGCATTGCATTGATGAGCATCTCTTGTTCCGCTTCTGATATTTGATGCAAATCTTTTTCTGATTCAATTGAATGCCTTTATCTATTAAGTTAATGTATATAATGTTAGTGTTCTAATATAAGATGGACGCTTTCAAGGTCTTATGTCAGGAATACTTTAATTGTAAATGTTTTGTGCAGGCTACTTATTATTGTTGGGGTGATTTTACTTGTTGGTTCAGAAAAGCTAGTAAAATTCTTTCGATTGTCTTCACACCGCTTTAAAAGAAGCAACGTTGATAAAAACTACGGCCATAGAAGATCTGCAACTTCCCGTATTAGGGAACCTAGCCCAACTGCTGTCATTCAAGCAGCGACAGTAAATCATTTACTGTAATAATCTTCCAAAGAAAAAACTTGATTTATTCTCAGGATTCACCCTCACCCCTTGAAGATCCCTTTTGTAAGGATAGGTTGTTTGTGTACAGTGGCTGCTTTTATCAGAGGGCATGAATTTTTAGGAATCATTCCTTCTGGCTCACATATAATTCATTAACTTTCTGATGCTACTTGTATAAGCTAGTCATGGACTTCTGATATTTCTGAATGTTGTAAATGAGGATGGTATAGTAACATGCAGAATGCTAGTATAGCATGAAAACAGCTTGCAGGCTGCACTACAGAATACTTCATTCTTAATTTCATATGCTAATGTAGTAGCAACAAATGTTCTTTGAGAATGGATATAGTTTGTGTTGCCGAGTAATACAAGAACAAGGCTGTGCTGTTATCCACTGGAATTTTTCATTTTTGGGAAAAAGGGTCGTTTCTATGAGAAGACCACAAACCCTCTGTTGAAGGGAAACATAATTTTTTTTTATCCTCACTCACAGCTAGAGACCATACATTTCCTTTTGATTTAATGTTAAGATTGTGAGGCACTTTTAGAGTAAATATATTCTTGCCTTTTCACTTTGCACTTCTTTTTTTGTTCTTGATTGCACATTCTATAGATAAATCAAAATGAAAGTCAGTGGTATTAGGAGTTTTAAGCCGAGATAATCCACGCAGGTGTTCCGGTAATCATTTAAGTAAAGATTGTAAAACGGAAGTATGAAGTTATTTACCTGTTGTTCTGTGGTAAGATATTTTGGGCAGAATATTACATGATTTTTTTTTTCTAGTAATATAAGGTAAATTTTCAGTGATGTTTCATGTTGTTCTCTAATAGTATTTGTTCATAACTAATGGAAGACCATGTTCTTGGAACCTTGTTATTATGAGGGTTGTGAAATAATTTTTGCTAAAACCAGATGTGGTTGACTATTTTGTAGAAAGATGCATATGCAAAGCTATGGAAAGATGAATCATTTGTCTTCATATTTACAAGCCATTCAATACCTATCAATCATTTCTCTTCAAGCCATTCAATACCTATCAATCATTTCTCTTCAAGCCATTCTTTAGCTTCTTTAAATAGAAGAATCCAAACCTTGAAGGGGAAGTGGGAGATGTCTCTTATTCAGTTTCCTTTCTGACATTTTGTCTACTCATTAAAATTAGTAGATAAAGGACTTCTATGCAACTATATAAATGTTAACATATAAACATACAGTTTTTTAAATACGAAGACTAATTTTTATTTTATTTCTTAAATAATAAATAAGGATCCTATATATACAAATTTATATTTTAATATGATAAAAATAAATTTAAAATGGGAACTTTTTAAAGTAACAAAGTTAAAATTGTTTAAGATTTGTTCTATTCGTGAACTTAATGGCAGAAACAACTTTAGACTACTTTGGTAACCTAATGTCAGAAACACCTTTACACTAATATGCTAACCTGTCAGAAGGGGACTTTTCCTTGCAACTCAGTTAAAAGTTTTGTTCTTCAGTAAAAATTTAGATAAATAGTAATTATTATTTATTAAAATGTATTTACTGTGTTTTCTATATTTAATGAATCATGCATTTTTAAATCTTCACACGTTTTCTTCTTTTCTAGTCTCTCTTTTTACATGTATTGAATTTTAAAATCCAATTTAGGAAATTCAACTAATTGTCGAGATTAGAAATTTCAGTATAGTTTATATGGAGGTTTTAATTAAGGATCCATAAGCATTATTAGTGAGAAAATTATAAAATATATTAGAGACTCTCGAGATAAATTATGTTTTCATGTCAACTTAGATAGTATTAAAAGGATATGTCTTCAATAAATTTTTATCTTCCCTAACCTTTTTCTCATTTTTGACGATAGATTCACCAATATTAGATTTCTCATTTTCATCAACATCCTTTCAAAATTTAAAATCTCACTAGTTCAAACCTTAGAATACACTTAAACAACTTTACACATACTCCAAAATGACTATCACTCCATTCTAACACTCATAAACTAATTCTCATCCCAAACAAGTTATAAATGACCAAAATAATATGTTCTGATCACCAATTCTCATCTTAGACCATAAATTTTAAAATTCACCTATCAAACCTCCATTTTACTATAGAAAATGACTTATAACTTAGTCCAAATCACCATCAACATACATTAGTTATACACACCATTAAATAGTAATTCATACATAATAATTTAACTAGGATAAAATACTAGTTTCTCTTTCCTTAAAAAGAACTACTACAACTCTAAGAACGTCCGACTATTGCTTCCACCGCAGGAAACTTTAGAACAGTCTACAACTCACCAATTGATGATCAGAACCAAGCCGTAGAACCTCAAATTGGCCAAGAATCAAGAAAGAAGCACATTTGATACATGCAAAACAAATTTATTTGCATGATCAAAGACCAAAAATAAAAAGGTAAAAGGGAAAGAAACTTATTTGCTCTAAACAAAGAACTGAACGGGTAGAAACGTAGACTTCGTTGCCGTAGTCGATTAGACACCTTCTGATTGTCAAATAGATGACTCGAAAGTTAGAACTATTAGAAAGAAAGTAGATAACTCTAGAAAAGTGATTTCTAGAAATGATACATTTTAAAATAATGAAACTCATTAATAACAAAACTATTTATAAATAAACTTATTAAAATAATTAAGTCTCACTATTTTTAACCTACTACCACTTCTAAAATATCATATTCTGGGATTTTACATATAATAATAATAATGATATTTTTGTAATTTTGAATGACAATTTTAGTTTTATTTCAACATAATTTTTACTATTTATATTTAATTTTATATCATATTTATTACTAAGGATAAAATAGTAATTATCTAATTTGATTTATTACAATATTATTTTTAATCTATTATACCAATCATATTATACACAATTCTTTATAAATTTGTTCTTTATCCATCTCTTTAAATCTCTTAATTCAAACATCACCACAATCTTATCTCCATTTCCTCAAATTCATTCAATTACTCTTTTCCATATCTTCTTCCCAATCTAAACATGATATTGTGAGATAAACATTATTTCACATGTGGGTTAAGTGAAAAGAAAAGTGTAATTTTATTATAATTTTTTTTACATCACACTCACTATTTTCTCTTTTTATTTAAAAAATATATAAAATAACTTTTATTTGTTTTATCCTTATAAAAGTTATAAAATGATATAAAAATATCTTTTAGGAAGCGAAAGAAATTCAATTTGATAGAACAGACTACAATAATGGAGTAAGAAAAAAGAGAAGGAAAATTATGGTTTTTAATCCGATACTCAAAGTACAACCACCCTCAGTGGTAAAATATGCAGAGTGTGACATAAAGTGGAAACGGGCCAAAGACGTATAAGTTCTCTTAACAGAAACCAAAAGTATCTTTCTCCAAACAAAATCTTCCAAAGTCTGAAAAAGATCACTGTAAACAAATAGTCGAATAATCCATGTTAGTTTATCCATGCATTAGAAACCGTAGTAATACCTTTCAGTAGTTCTCAAACTTATAAAAAATATAGTATTTTTACTGGCATTAACCATAGAAATTGAGTCTGGTATGGTGAATGTGCTGATACAAGTGGTGCCGAGTGGGACAGATGTGGCCATGTTTGAAAGGTTATTGCACAAGAGTTGAATTGAGAGGGAAGTATGGAGCAGGAGCAGCAGTGTATGGTTGTTTGGCTGTTCCTTTGATGAGTCATAAGTAATAGGGTGTTGCAGTGTCCTTTTGTGTCGGCTAAGTCCCCATGAGATTGGTCAGGTCACGATTGTGATGATGCCAAAGGGATTATGAGTACAAGTATGAGCTTGTATTTTCACTGCACAGTCTGAGTGGACCAAGTAATATGGTTAAATGAGAAGATAAAACCCAGTGGAGAGTGATATATATTACTTCGCTTGAGGGGTCCCTCTTCCCTTTTATTGTTCTTTCCTCTTCATAATTTGTTTGCTGTCTTCTTGAAAAGTTGCTAACTGTTTGCCACAGGCCCACTCTGAAAGGGTTGCAGAGAGAGGTATTAATCAGATGAACTTTCCTCGGTTGATCTTCCTCTTGATGATAATGATGACACCACTTGCTTTGGCATTCATCATTGAATTCAAAGGAAGAATCTTGAATGCCTGGGTTGGAGCATGAAAGAAAAATCCTTCTTTCCTTTACACCCTTTAATGTGATTTCATTTGTGGAACCGGGTATTCACTATTGACCGGAGGGATAAAATAAGATGCAGTAATAAGCAAGTATTTGAGGTCGATAGCACTTTGTAACAGTTTGAGATTGACAACAGTCTTCACAACTGACACGTGAAACCTCTCAACAACTGATGGTCAAACTGGGGGACCCCCTCTTCATCAAACCAAAAATGTATATATTTGGGGCAAAAAGTATTTTTAACAATTTGTTTAGACAAATTTTTTACTATCACTTATTATTTGATATCTTGTGATTGGTATTTTTAACAATTTGGTTTTTATAAAACATGATCCTTTTCTTTTCGATGATACTGTACTAATACAAATAAAAAATTGTCAAATTTTTTCTATTTTTTTAATTACTTTTAATTATATTTTATTTATTTATTTAAAAAAATCAAGTTGATATTATGCCATGTAAAAAGTGTCATGAATAATGGTCTTAATTTTACTTTAGTTTTTATACTTTTATTTTGTCTTAATTTTGTTTGTTTTTTTGTTCTAAATGATACCATTTTACTTTCTTCTAAATTAAAGTGAGATTTAATTTTTATATAAATCATATACAAATAATTTATTAAAATTAATTTTTTATTAAATATTCTTAATAATACTAAGTTTATTTATATTTATATTTAACTTCATTTAAAATTGTTTTCAAATTTTAAATATTTGATTTAAATTGTTATAAACTTATTTTAAAATTTTATATTCGATTTTGTAAAACTATTATTTTTAAACCAACTCAAATATTTATATAAAAATTATTTAATTTTACCCATTTTAAAAATATATAATTATTTAAAAGTTTAAAAAAGTTAATAAATTTAATTTATTTTATAAAATGCAATTAATAAACAAGTAAATTTGTTAATTAAAAATAATTTTGAATATTTTTCTATTAACATTACTTTCTATTAACATTTTTAATACAATTATAAATAAAATTTAATGTAAAATATAAATATAAATAAAATTAATCTTATCTAAACATTTAATAAAAATATCAATTTGAATAAAAATACATATATTAAATTTATATAAAAATTAAATTTTGTTTTAAATTGAAAAAATTATTTAATTTTAAAAAGTATAAGATTGATTTGAAGCAATAAAAATACAAAATTAAATTGAGACTCAATCAATGATACATGATATAATAATTATACATAACATTTTGACACAATATATTTTTAAATTAAAAAAGAATACTTTAAAAAAAATCACAAATTAATATGACACCTTTTACCATACTAATAAAAAACCTGATTAAATCAAAATTTCAAAATAGAAACTAAATTAAAATAAATAAAAAAGTGAAACGTTTAAATTTATTTTACAAATATAAAAATGAATGACATGATTTAATCTTATTAATAATATTATTATTGATGTATTATTAAAAGAATTAATAATATATGCAAAAAAATTATTAATTTTTTTAATAAATTAAAAAAAATCATAGAAAATTAATAATAATAAGACATGATTTGACATTAAATTCGTTAATAATTTTTAAAAAAAATCTAATTAAAACACTTTTTTAAAAATTAAAAGTTTTTAAGTGAAAACTGACTTAGAAACTTTCCTCGTAAAGTAAAACCAAAGGAATAATAAAGCCTCTAGCACTCAGTCATAAAAAAACGTACGTGGTACACAGTAACAAACAACATATGGCCCCCATCTATGCAGGCACTTGTACACATCTCATATGATGAAGAATCACATCACAAATCAATTTCTTCAGAAAAACCTTCCATCAATAACAGTCTCATTCAGCATCTGGATAATCACCTAATTGCTTCATCTGCCAGCTCTCATGAGGGGCAACATGTTCGTGCGAAGGACTGTAATGCTGCAAAAACGAAAAAGTCAGCTACAATTCAACTGTAACACTTCTTTCATTGCACCTAAGAAAACAAGACAAAAGAAGAAACAAGGACCCTTTGAAATCATTTACTTTATGATCATTTTCAGAGTTTAAAACAATTGCCACATAAGCAGAAAAGTCCTAAATGATAACAATCACCCAACAAAGTCCTTAAGGCANTCCTTCTTTCCTTTACACCCTTTAATGTGATTTCATTTGTGGAACCGGGTATTCACTATTGACCGGAGGGATAAAATAAGATGCAGTAATAAGCAAGTATTTGAGGTCGATAGCACTTTGTAACAGTTTGAGATTGACAACAGTCTTCACAACTGACACGTGAAACCTCTCCAACAACTGATGGTCAAACTGGGGGACCCCCTCTTCATCAAACCAAAATTGTACATATTTGGGGCAAAAAGTATTTTTAACCACTTTTCTTTAGATAAATTTTTTACTATCACTTATTTAATAGCTTGTGATTGGTATTTAAAATGTATGGATCAATAAATTATTGACACTTAATTTATTTTAAATTTTTTTTTAAAATATCATGATTTTGGGAATCTTTGAGAATTATAACTATAGTATACTATATTATTATTATTTTTAGGATTACATATGTTTTTCGTCTCTTAAGTATCACACGATTTTAGGTTTAATTCCTACTCAAAACTTTGATGTTTTTTAGTCCTCATAGTTTTAAAACACTTACTATTAGTCCTTAAAATTGGACGGCGTTAACTTTTAGTAGATGTGGCAAACTGTTATGTCAGTTTGTCTCTTCACTCTCTGCCACGTTGCTTGTGCTTGAGAACTTCCTTCGTCTTCTTCGGTAGAGCCTAGCCTCCATCGGACTAGCCGCTGTGCCGGACCTTTTCCCCTTCCTCTGATTCGGCGCGACCTAAAAGCAGGGGTTATCATCCCCATTTCGGCGAAGCAGACGGCCGCCAACGTCCACTGTTCCATGCCGTCAACACCTGCTCCATGGCATTCCAGAAAACACGAGCATCCATGGCATTCCCAGAATTACCTAAAACTCAGATAAAACTAGAAAACGCGAGCAACTCCAATCGCAAATCGAACCGTGCCGGAAGACGCACACTGAGTCCGCTCCGACCAATCGAGAACCACGGCCAAGCGAAATCCCAAATCGCGAGTGCTGCGACGAACCCTAAATCGCCTAAGCCTCTCCGCCATCGCGCCTTCATCTCGCAAGCTCCCCTATAGCAACGCCATCCTCCATCAACGCCACCTTCAACGCGCAAAATCCTTGCAAGTCGCGACATCCTCCCTCGCGTCACGACCGTCATCCAGAGGCGTCATCACCTGCAACAGACCTGCAAATCCAAAAACACAACAGAAACTCCATTCGCCACCTGCAAGAGAGCAACCCTTCCCTTCTCACGTTCTTGGCTCATGACGGCGTAAGATAGAAAAGCAAAATCGTGGCGGAGGTGCAGGGGCAAGTTTTCCCAATCTAGCAAACCCTAATTTGGGGTGGAAGGGGGCTGACACGTGTCAGATTCTTATTGGCCAGATAAAAAGAAAAGCAACGTGGCAGAGAGTGAAGAGACAAGCTGGCATAAGACGTGGCCTCACCGTTTGCCACATCTATTAAAAGTTAACGCTGTCCAATTTTAAGGAATAATAGTAATACTTTTAAAATTATGAGGAATAAAAACCATCAAAGTTTCGAGTAGGGACTAAACCCAAAATCGTGTGATACTTAAAGGACGAAAAACATATTTAACCCTTATTTTTATTATTTTATTATGATTATTATTATGTTAAATCATATTATTTGTTGTTTTTGTGAAAAAATCTTAAATCAATTTTTTTTTATATTTCAATTTGGTTTTTATTTTAAAATTTTTGATTAAACATGATCCTTTTCTTTTCGATGATACTGTACTAATACAAATAAAAAATTGTCAATTTTTTTTATTTTTTAATTACTTTTAATTATATTTTATTTATTTATTTAAAAAAATCAAGTTGATATTATGCCATGTAAAAAGTGTCATGGATAATGGTCTTAATTNGATGATAATTCAATTGATCTTCTTTGTTGTTCCAAGTGGTGTACACTCTTAGACCCTTGACACTTCCCAAAACATACTATTCTTCATCATGAACCCAGGCGAGTGACTTACAACAACCAGACTAAAAAAACAAAATGAGGAAGTCGTTGTTGCAGCACCGTTGATGACGAGACCCACCATGAGCTCGAACGTGACGAAGACTCCACGATTCCCAAGGCGAAGACCAGCACCACAAAATGTCGTCGACTAGAAGCGGTACCGGTAGGATCTTCTGGCAATTGGAGTTGACGCTGTTGTGGATGTAAGCGGAGAAACCCATGGCGGCCATGTCTAGAAGCAAGAAAAAAACCCTTAAACCGCAATTCCAACTGTAAACATCAACCGCAGTTTCAAGTGCGGCGAACGCACTTCCAAGTGCGGCTACCATGAACTGCATCTCCAACTCCAACAGTCTCTCAACCATACTTTCGAGTGCGGCAAGGTAAGAGCTCACCACAGGAGCACTCCGAGAAAAGAGGAGAAAGAAATGAGGCGTGGAAATATGAAATGCAATAAATAGTGACAGAGGGGAAGGAAAAAGAAAGGGGTATAGGGTTTCGGAAAGAGATACAGAAGAGGAAGGGGTTGGTGCTTTTTCTAATCGTTAAATGAGTCAAATAAAAAAACAGTTAAAAGATTACAGGAACACAGTTGGAAGTATCAAAGAATAAGGAGGTGCAGACGAGATGGATGAGCTACAGGGAGAATTACTCATTTTCTAACAATACTTTTTATCCTCCCATACTTTTTTTATGAATAGAAATATAATGTTTAATTGAGTTTTAAGTTTGTGATAAATTTAGATATATATTTTTATTAAAATATTGATTTATTAAAAATTTAAAAAATGTATATATATATCTTTTAAATAAATATGTATTGTTAAATTTTTTTGTTGGTGACACGATTTTTATTTTACCTTATTCTCTTGTTTAATTGTTATATGTTATTTTATAATTTTATAAGTTAACAATGTTACAAACTGCATCACTATTATTAAATGTTTTTTAACTATTAGAACTTTTAAAAAAGTTATAGAAAGGTCAAGAGTTTTCAAAGATCTTGTTCAATTATGAGAGAACTTTGTGAATAATGTGATTTTTTTTTTTAATATCTAAAACCTTCAAAACATTGTGGCATTTCCACTTTACAATATGAAAAACCTGTTAAGGAATTGAATCCAAGTTTCATGCTTTGCAGGTGTGCGCTGTAGAATATAAAGGTGCATACTAAACCAGAAAGATGGTTATGCAAAAGTAAAAGCACATGAAGCTTTGACATGTTATAGTGAGAGAAAGAAATTTGGTGAGAATATTATCCTTTACAGTGAGGTATACCAAAGATGAACAATTCATGCTATTCGAAAGTAAGATTTTATGAATGTAGTTAGAGTTCAGTGAAAAATAATGCAGATTCTATATAGGGTTCCCACAAAGTCAAACATTCATCCACTTGTTGCAAAATAAGTTGATGAGTTGGAGTTCATATTTAAGGCCCTGTTCTTTTGAGAGGATTTGAGAGGATGGATTTGAGGGGATTTGAGAGGATTTGAAGATAATTTTTTTTGTCGTTTATTTGAGTGAATTTGAAGGTAAATGAGAGTGAATTTGGAAATAATTTTTTTTAATTTGTCATGTCAATACAATTCTATACTAATTCT
The DNA here is from genome assembly GCF_018835915.1 of Vigna umbellata. Next base: position 21,228 of record NW_025906832.1, read on the forward strand.
CACAAATTTTATTTCCAAATTCACTGTCATTTACCTCCAAATTCACTCAAATAAATGACAAAAAAAATTATCTTCAAATCCTCTCAAATCCCCTCAAATCCATCCTCTCAAATCCACTCAAAAGAACAAGGCCTAAATAAAAAGTTCATTAAATATTGTCAGAAACGATGATGTTTAAAAGGATATAAGAAATGTAAAAGGATAAAGAGTTAGTAAAAAAATTATAAAGAAATTGCAAACAAGGTTGAAGATTTATTGACGATGAGTTGTATGTAGTATAGTCAAAATTGATGATGAAAATTATAATATAAATGATGATTTTAAAATTATAAAATTAGAGTTATAAAATATATAATATGCATTGTTTTTTACTTTTTAAGAATGTGAATATTATTTTATATAGTATATTTATTAATGAAGTGTTTTGTGTAAACATATTTTTTACATGACAAGTACACTAAGTCTAATTGTAGTTTTCAAAAGGATAAGTGTCGATGAGATGATCATAGAAATTTATTGATAAACTTATATCAATTATAAAATTCTAATAAAATGATGTGTTTATTTTTAGGGTGATTGTATACAAGTAATAATAAAATAAATAGAACTAAAAAATAATGCACCAAGCATGAAATTTAAAGACATGTTTTAGAAGTTTATTTATAGTATCTTTGAATATATGCACAAATAGAATTTTTGTGACATTCTTTTGGACTTTATGTTGTAGAATAAGTACATGATATATATTTTGGCTTTTTAGATGTAAATTAAGTAAATGATATAGAAAGTTTACTTACTATGTGTTGTAGACAAAATTAACCTAGAAAGTGATATGAACTTAACAAGAAGACTATGGGAATAATTCTTTCATACTTCATAATTAATAGTTATTTATCTTTTTGACCATACACTCCTCACCTCAATCTTTCTTATTTATAATTTCATTTTTTTGTCAACTAGTTTGGTTTTAACATCTAATAACGAAATTAAAAAAAACAATAACTACCTCAAAAGTTTATATAACTTAATAAAATTTTCATCATCCTCACTCTCGAAAATGTTACCATGGATTCTCTTATTTTCACACACGTACTCCCATACTTTTATGACAACAAGAAGTTATTCATAGTTGAAAAAGTTTGTCATTGTCTCGTTGTTAGGGTAAACATATTACAATTGTCCTAATAAATCATCATTAAATATTGTTTTTGTTAGTGTTGCAAATTAAAATATAATTTTAATGATTTTTTATAGCAATTATTTATCACTAAAAACTACGTTATAGAATATTAATTTTAATAAATATTATGACATCAAGAATCATGTTATAAGCAATTGATACATCAAAATTTATCTTTCCAATCCACCTATATTAAGTAATTTTATTAAGATTTGTGAATTACTTTTTTTATCTTTCCATAGGATTTTAAATTACAATTATTGAATCTTCTCATAGCTCAAACATTAAGAACAAAACAAAAAATATATTGATAGCAATCCAATATGGTGGAATGATTTTAATAAAAAAAAATTCTAAATATTATTGTCCATATATTTTTTTTTAGAATATTTAGATCAAGAAATAGAAAGTCAACACATAAGTACAAACACCCCGAAAACATACTAAATTATCAATATCAAAATAGAATAATATAACAATAAATTATACTCATTCATAATAATATTAAAAAAATATATTCAATCCACAATGTAACACGTGATACCTTGTGTACTAATAAAGAAAATCAGTTTTGCAAACCGTGATTCTTTGCTTACTTCTTGTTACTTCGATGTTAAGAACAATCATCTTGTGTGTGAGAGTTTGAAACTTGAACAATGTTTTGACTGGCTTTTGAAGAAATATTGAACGGACCTATAGTTTAGGACGAGGTACTTATGGCATTAATATTTGATTGAAAATTCTTCCTCCTTTTTTAAGTAATGTTGCAACACTTAAGCAAAAACTAACATCGAAAGCTTCGTAACTCGAAGTAGATTAAGAGTGTCCTTATATAGCTCAAATTAATACTACTTTATTGTTTTTGTAATTTGTAATAAAATGTGTGTGATGTACACCTAATATGTTTCTTTTTACATTTTTATTTTCTTTTTGCCTTCCATTTACTTTTTTCTTCTCTTTTTCCTATTTTACTGTAAAAATAATAAATATTTATATTTTTTTGACAAACTGTACAATTTCAATACAAATAAATGTCAAAATTAACATTTAGAACACTTATAATATATCAGTGGACTGCATACAGATTACGAATGTGGTAGTTAAGGAAAACTATTGATAATATTGGTAACCTATAATAAGAAAATAACTATTTGTTCATGAATATGTTATAATATAATATTGTAATTATATTTTTCTGTTTCTTAAATTAAATTGTTGATTATTATTATACCATTAAAATTGTCAAGCCGGTGTTTATTTGATAAAGTGCGTCAAAATATAATTTTTTAACAACTTCTTAATTTAAGATACGTTCTTTAATTGAGCCTTCTTAACTAAAAAACTTGTTTCCATTGCTATACATGAGCACTCAATAATATTAAATAATTTCTTTGTTAGTTTGTAGTTAAAACTCAAAGTTAATGTTTTGTTCTGAAAAAGCAATATAATTAACAATTAATTAATAAAGGTTAATTAGTTTATATAAAACCTTACATTATGAAACCTATATCTTCTAATTTTAAATTTGTTAACCTTTTCCCTTCCGAGAGAGAGAGAGAGGAGAGGACGAGGATCCAGAGCAACATAGTGATATTTTTAGGTTTAGAAGGGCAACAAGAATGCTGTCATATTTTCCAAAAATGGAGAGAGTAAAAACTAGAGAAAAAAAACATCTACGGTTGGGCCTTCTTATCTCTATTTTTTCTCCTTCCCCAAGAAACCCAAAAATTNTATAGTCAAAATTGATGATGAAAATTATAATATAAATGATGATTTTAAAATTATAAAATTAGAGTTATAAAATATATAATATGCATTGTTTTTTACTTTTTAAGAATGTGAATATTATTTTATATAGTATATTTATTAATGAAGTGTTTTGTGTAAACATATTTTTTACATGACAAGTACACTAAGTCTAATTGTAGTTTTCAAAAGGATAAGTGTCGATGAGATGATCATAGAAATTTATTGATAAACTTATATCAATTATAAAATTCTAATAAAATGATGTGTTTATTTTTAGGGTGATTGTATACAAGTAATAATAAAATAAATAGAACTAAAAAATAATGCACAAAGCATGAAATTTAAAGACATGTTTTAGAAGTTTATTTATAGTATCTTTGAATATATGCACAAATAGAATTTTTGTGACATTCTTTTGGACTTTATGTTGTAGAATAAGTACATGATATATATTTTGGCTTTTTAGATGTAAATTAAGTAAATGATATAGAAAGTTTACTTACTATGTGTTGTAGACAAAATTAACCTAGAAAGTGATATGAACTTAACAAGAAGACTATGGGAATAATTCTTTCATACTTCATAATTAATAGTTATTTATCTTTTTGACCATACACTCCTCACCTCAATCTTTCTTATTTATAATTTCATTTTTTTGTCAACTAGTTTGGTTTTAACATCTAATAACGAAATTAAAAAAAACAATAACTACCTCAAAAGTTTATATAACTTAATAAAATTTTCATCATCCTCACTCTCGAAAATGTTACCATGGATTCTCTTATTTTCACACACGTACTCCCATACTTTTATGACAACAAGAAGTTATTCATAGTTGAAAAAGTTTGTCATTGTCTCGTTGTTAGGGTAAACATATTACAATTGTCCTAATAAATCATCATTAAATATTGTTTTTGTTAGTGTTGCAAATTAAAATATAATTTTAATGATTTTTTATAGCAATTATTTATCACTAAAAACTACGTTATAGAATATTAATTTTAATAAATATTATGACATCAAGAATCATGTTATAAGCAATTGATACATCAAAATTTATCTTTCCAATCCACCTATATTAAGTAATTTTATTAAGATTTGTGAATTACTTTTTTTATCTTTCCATAGGATTTTAAATTACAATTATTGAATCTTCTCATAGCTCAAACATTAAGAACAAAACAAAAAATATATTGATAGCAATCCAATATGGTGGAATGATTTTAATAAAAAAAAATTCTAAATATTATTGTCCATATATTTTTTTTTAGAATATTTAGATCAAGAAATAGAAAGTCAACACATAAGTACAAACACCCCGAAAACATACTAAATTATCAATATCAAAATAGAATAATATAACAATAAATTATACTCATTCATAATAATATTAAAAAAATATATTCAATCCAC
>NW_025906833.1:0-24163 GCF_018835915.1 Vigna umbellata
TATAAATATTAGAGTGTTATAGCTTTTGTTCACATATCAAATTGTTAGATAAAGATGGAGAAAGGAAAAGAAAATGAAATGTATGAATTTATTGTTTATTTATTGTACAATCCTGTATTTCTTATTTACTAGCGCAAATATAATTAATTCTTACTAATTATATAATTAAAATGTTTGTAATAAAAGTGTAATAAAATATTCCTAAACATTCAGTTGTAAGTCGTAAAATTTCAGTTGATTGAAAAATGAATTACTCTTACAAAACATTTTTTCAGCTCTCTTTAGTTTTTTGTATCTTTCTTACATTATTTATTTAAACGTGTAAAATATATTTTAAATAGTTTCTATTAAATATTTTATCTTGTAATATCCATTATCACTTATTTTGGTTAGATAGCTCAACATATTGTTTGGACTAGGAACAAAAATTCATATCACAATTTTCAATAATATTAAAACGAAATTACTATATTTTAAGTAAGTTATTTTACAATATATCGTAAAAATATAAATCATGTTGTTTTCCTAAAAGAAAATAAAATAAGTGACATTAAACAAAATCAAAGTAATTTGTTACAGAAATTAAATCTCTCTCTATATATGCGCAGCACACTAAATATATTTAAACCTTTAAATATTGACTTGATTGTGATTCTAATGAGAAGATTAATTATAGGAGCTTAGTTTAGGAATAAATTTCTAAAGCCATACCTTTTCTAAGGAAAATATGATGGAAAATTTTAAAAAAAAATTGCAAGAATTAGGGATGGACAAAATATGTGACTGCTACTAAATGAACTTTTCTGCAAATTATCTTGATAAATAAAGAATGTATTTAACTGTTCAAGTTTTTAAACGCATTAAATTATTACTTTTTATTTATACATTTTTCATAAAATATTAAAGAAAAACTGTTAGAAAAATTGTAAAATAAAATTGATCTTTTCTTGTTTTTATTAAATTATTTTGATATAAACTTTTATTCGTATATTGGATTAACGAAAGGGTTTTTGGCGGAGTGAAAATAAAAAGGAGTAGTAGCACATAGTTTAAAAAATTACGATTTTAAATCTTGTTAACAAAATAAAGGGTTAATAATGTTTTTAATTCCTTAAATGTGAAATTAAAATTTATTCACTTAAAATTTCATGCAAAATTATCTCTATATTTTAGTAATACATAAAATATGTTTTCGAGAATCAATTAAATAATTTTGGGGTGATGTGTCTAAGAATCATATATTGATTTGATTAAAAGTTAGAACATTACTTATGAAAAAGTGTTGAAGATTAAAAAATGATTGGATAAAAGATCTACATTAAACACTTAAGAATTTAGTTGTTGAAAGTCTTATAATTTGTGTATTTTATTTAAATTAGTAGATCAAAAGTCAATAGATAGAACTCATACAATAAAACACTTAAGGAAAATTTTACTTTTCATAAAAACCTATGTGATAATAAATTATCATTAATAATAATCGATTATCCAATTAAAATTAAGTTTTTCAGAAGTATATTTGTGATAATTTATTATCACCTTCTGATAATCGATTATCACAACAAGAAAATAATTTTTGAAAGAGTTTTTGAAATAATCAATTATCATTATTGATTAATTGATTTTAGTGGAAATTGCAAATAAGGACTTTTCAAATTTTCTGACCTAATTTTCAAAATAGTAGGTCTATATATATTTTACCTAAAACCTAATTTGAAAATAACTTTTCACTAAGATGGTTTATGATCTATGTGTTAAGAGAAATCTCAGAGTTTGTGAAAAAGGGGCTTAAAAAACCTAGTGTAGGTAGAGTGGGAAACTTCACTAAGTGTGTGTAAGTGATTGAGTGTTGTTGATTGGCTAGAAAAAACTATTCATCCTTTGTGTGTCAGAGGAGGTGTTTTCTAACCTTAATTTTGTTCTTTGTCCATATGTGAACATTCCGATGTGCGATTCTAACAATATATTCATCCCTATAATTTAGTAGTGCATAGAATATGTCGTCGAGAATCAACAATGTAGGTGATGTGTCTAACAACCATATATTGATTAAAAAGTCAAAACACTTAGGTGACACATCACTAACATGGGTATTTTTTTTTTTTAAAAAAATCCTTTTCTTTTACATTCTTTCTATTTTCTTTTCTTTTTTCTTCACCTCTTCTTTTTCCTTCTTCATCCTCACTCAGCATCTTCATTGTCGATGGTGGGTTTCAAAAGCATAAATAAATAAAGAGATAAAGTGCTAAAGGCATCTTTGTGGCGGTTTCACTGTGTTCTTATTCCTTATTTAGTATTGAGAGAAGTTTTGATTTCAAGCAACGAGTTTCAAGTAAAATGAATAATTAACCCTTAGTAATAGTTTAAACAATTTATACATTCCAAAATGTCTAGTTTTGATTTCTTAAACTATTGTTCATGATTTTAAAATGTGCCAAATAACATCATTTAACTAATTAGATCACTCTCAAACATAATTTTATAACACATGATATAATAACACATTCGCACAACACAAAAGCCAATTTCAATACTTACTACACATTCAGTTTCAAAAAACTCAATCCACAATATACACAATTCAACATTTTTACCATGTCATCCAATCTAATTAGTTTCATTCAAAACACACACAATTCTTAAAATGCCTAATATATAATTAAAGATTCCTTTACCTGAATTGAGACCCTTTTTCTCACAAATCCCTCACAATACAAAATCTTTAAACAATAGAACAAATATATATACACAAAAGGCTTAAATTAATGATCCAATCATACCCTAATGACTAATAGAGAACAAAGAAACATTTAGAACCTCTTAAGAATCTGTGCAACCAATTTATAAAGTGTTAAGACAAAATCGTCTAGAGAAGCTAGACTGTTTAGGAACCCATGTTTTGAAGTTTATCAAACAATACTCAATGAAATATTTCTTATAGAAAGAAATGTCTAAATAATTGGATATGCCAAAAGACAAATGTTTGACAAGTAAAATTGTCTAAGTTACTAAGACAAAACATCCATAATGAATACTAGAGTAATTATGTTCAAATAGATAGCGTCTAATGCAATAAAGATATACATAAAAACACTACGCTAAACACGTATGCATTCACAATCAAGCCATTGGTGCAAAATAAGGCTATAACGTCTCACAATCAACATTAGAGAACGAAAAAAGCAACGTTAAAAATACAGGTGGCATTGTTGTAAATAAATGCAATAAACTAGACGTGTACAAGGCTAAAATTTTGACGTATTAACTTAATGACGTCCGAAAACATCACAATCGAAGTCCTTTAATTTTGGTTAACCCCATCTTCGACATTATACTGTACTCTGAGTAAAAATATAACGTTTGCATAGGCAATCGCAAACGTCCACAACAAAGTAAATTTATCTTAAATTCTCCTTGTATTCCCCATTGTTTCACTTTCCAAAAGAGTTTTTGAATCCTTTGTAAAACCTGCACATTCATTCACCAAACTTTTGCTTCCTTAAAAACCTTTTGGAACCAACTTCCATATTGTTAATTTTTTGTCTTTGAATTTCTATTAACCCTTTCAAGTTCACAAAAGTAACGCTTTTTTTTTGTCATTGATTCATCATCTTTATGAAAAGTTTTTGTGAACCTTGAAGGTGAGATAAAAATTTAGAGGCTAAAATTTAACATATATGGATTTCAAACAACTTCTCCATTTTGCATAAAGTATGCTTCTTTGGGTGGCTTGGTTTTCATATTTGTGTATAGGTTTTGTAATAATGTAGTTGCTTTTGAAATCCTCAAAGGTAATTGACATCGGATTATCACATAATTCGACGTTAATTTGTATGTCAATTTGAACAAGGGTTCCACTATACATATATTCACACACGATTTAAGTTTTCTAAAGATGCCTCTTATCTTAAATGGTTTTCATATTTGTGCATAGGTTTTTTTAACATTGGAGCTTTTTTGATATTGACAAAGCATATTGACGTCGCACAATACGAACGTCCAACGACAAATTGTTAAAACATATTGTGATTAATTTTTTAAATTTCCTAAAGATGTTTCTCACAATAAAATTTCATTACATTTTGCTCTGAAATATGAAGATAAAAAACATCTTCAGGAAAATTTAAAAAATGAATCCTAATATGATCTAGAGGAAAACTCTGTTGGATAAAATAATGGAATGGTAGTGGTATTTGTAGGCAAATTTTAGATTTCAGAATATGCACCAATGGACTTCAATCCCTTCGTTGGTAACAACATTGTAATTAATGCTCCAAAATGACCCCTTATCCTGGCCAATTTGATGTCAAACCATTACGAAGTCCGCCATCAAACCCTTCATTGGTAAAAAATTTATAATTAGTGCTCCCAACTGCCTCCTTCTGCCGACTTATTAGACGTCAAATTATGTCTCAGTTCGACGTCATTATGTTTAAAAAGTTTCACCATTAAACATATTGTGAACCATGGTTTAAGTTTTCTGAAGATTCCTTTTTCAGTAAGATTTCATTACATTTCTATCCTCCAAAACGCATGTTGATAGGGGGAACAATGTGAAAGCTAAACCCAAACCCTTGTGTGTTTTTGATGATGACAACAACATAAATGTTTTAATAGTTTCTTGCACACATATGTCAAAATTGTTATTATCTATATTTGTGGTTGTGCTTGGACTATATGTTATGCATATTCATTGTGATTATATCTGTGATTATATCTATTATATGCATATTCATTGTTTAAGAATGAATCTTTGAATATCTTGTTTTTGATGATGTACATGATAATGAACATTGTATAATGGACATTTTGTTGATGGATATTAAGGATCTGTTTTATAGTTATCTTGCATAAAATGGCATAACAAATGTTTGATATTATTGATGTGTGTGCTTGATACATGTATTATTGATTGGAAAAAATTTTACATGTTTAAACAGATTGAAAATGTATTTATGGTATAATTTAATTTGTTAAACAATCCATGTAATCTGTTAAATTGTTTAAGGTCTCTTGTATGCTTTATTGGAGGCAAACTGTTCTAACATAATCTGTTATACAATGTGTATAACTGATTAAGAAAGTTAGCCAATACATGTTTTCTAAAGAGTTAAAATCTGATTTGAATGGTGTTTGAAATTTAAAATTTACTTAAGTGTTGGACATAACCGATTACATAAGTTGTATAATTGGTTAAGTCACTTCATATGATGAATTCAATTTCCTTCAAGTTAATACAGTTATAACGATCATATTGCATTTATTTTTGGCTGTTAAGAATGGTTTAATCGATTGCATGCACCATATAATTAATTATAAGTTGTATTTTGAAATGTTGGAAAAAACTGCTAAACTAGTAGGAAAAACGTAGTCGATTACATTAATAGTGTAATCGATTAAAATGTGTCAGGATTTCAAAAATGCTATAAATAGATATCTTGCGCGCTGTTCCAAACTAATCTTTGAACATTCAATTTCATAACTAACATTTTGATTGAGTTTTGATTACAGGAACGTCCAACATCTTGAAGAATCAAGGATCAACTTTGGGTTTATACATTAAGATTCTATCAAGAAGTGTGCTAAAAGGTTGTTGATCATATCTACAATATTAAAGTTCTTGTTGTAAAGATCATTTTTATCCTTTTCAATCGGTGGATTGAGTTCCTGTGATGTTGTGCCAGAGGAGGTAACTGTGATTGTTCTTGTTGAGAATTGGGATTGCTCTCAAGGTAATCTTAGAGTTGGGATTGCTTTAAGGTGACAGAAAGTTGGGATTGCTTTCTAGGTTGTGAGAGTGTGAGGGTGTTCACCTCTTGTTTACTATAAGTGATTTTGAGTGGGGAAGAAGAGTGCATTGAGAGGGAGTCTTTGTATTCTTGCTTGTAAACTCTATCATTATAGTGGTTCCCTTCAACTAAGGTTGTTGATGGAAGATTGGATGTAGGCTTGGCCGAACCAGTATAAATCTTGATTTTAATCTTTCTCTTCCTTATCTATTTTATTGCATTACAATCTTCATTTGCTTGTGTTTCAAGAAAGTACAAAAGATTTTCAAAGGTTTAAAAAAAACTTATTTTTTTAATACAAACCAATTCACCTCCCTCTCTTGGTTGGGAAATAAGGCCTATCCCTTCTACAACACATTTTCCAGTCTTCGGATTTCAAAGGCCACCTTCATTAATACATACATGTTTCCTGAAGATGAATGGGCACTTTGAAATCTAAGACAAAAAATTTCTATTTGGAGAAGATGATAACAACCTCCTTATGCTAGGTTGTGCCAAATCTAGAAATGTGCATGGAGGGGTATTTCCTTGGATAGATGGTGTGGAAATGTGGTGGTAAATGGTCAAAAGATGATGAGCTAAGGTGTGGATGGTTTAGAAGCACACAACATTTAGGAGATATAGTGGTGGTGGTGTAGTATTTCATGGATCCAAAAGAAATAAGGCCAACTCAAGGAGGAATGTGACTAGAAAGGCCTCTAGGATTGCTCTAGTCTAGATCTAGGAAATGTATGCAAAATTTGGGCAGCATAACATTAATAAACTTCCAAGATGATTACAAGGATGGAGGCACCTATTTATATAAGTAAGGGTGTCTCATACAACCCTAAACGAAAAAGGAAAATCTAAAGGACAAGGCTTGGCCAAATTTGATGGCCTTCTAGGATGGAGGCAAGTGTACAAATCCTCTTCAATGTTGGAAGGACAAATGGCCACTTATAAAGGTAAACCCCTCCAATCCTAGAGTACCATGTGGCCACTTCTAAAAACAAATACTCTCCAATGAAGCATGACACATGACACACACTTTCCACTTGATTTTGATGTCTAACTTAAGGAAAACCTTACACTAATTAGGCCTTAATACAAGCCTAAAGAAATCCTATACTACATGGCTGAATACATGGCCTAAATCCTATACTACTCCTTCATCTTCCATGATGACCTACGTGAAGCTAAAGTTTGTTTCTTCTTATAAAGATAGTTCTTCTTATAAAGCTTCATCATACTTCTAGTGATAGGACCCTTGCCTATGAGTTTTCTATTAGAAGACAAATGCTCTGAAATCTGAAGGAAAGAAAAATCTTTAGGTAAACATAAAAATGGGTTCTACTATGTTCAATAAGGAAACACTTCTGGACAAAAGTATGGAATGGAAATGGTATTTGTATACGAATTTTAGATGTCTGAATATGCAATAAGAGACGTGAACCCCTTTGTTGGTAACAACATTGTAATTAATGTTCCCAACTACCTCCTTCTCCTGATCAATTAGGCGTCAAACCATTACTCAGTTCGGCGTCAAAGGCTTCATTGACAACACTGTAATTAATGCTCCTAACTTCCCCCTTCTCTTGACCAACTAGATGTCAAATCATTGTCCAGTTTGACATCAAATCCTTGATTGGTAACAACATTGTATTTAATGCTCCTAATTGCCCTCTCCTCCTAACCAACTAGATGTCTAACCTAGGCCCAATTCGACATCAAACACTTCGTTTGTTGAGATTGGTATTGCGCAAATGTTTAAAAGCTTGAAAACGGTCAATAACTAAGAGGGGAGGGGTGAATTGGTTCTTTTAAAACATATTATTTCCTTTCACTAATTTTAAGGAACAGTTTGTAAGCAAAGAGTATAAGGATAGAGAAAATCACAGAAAGGATTTTTATCTTGGTTCGAATCAATAGATTCTACGTCTAGTCGTTAATCACTATAAAGGGTGATTAACCTTTTCACTATAATTCAGTTTCAGATTACAATCTGAATAATGCAAAGATTAGGAAAAGAATACACCTTCCTTCAACACACGATGGAAAGAAACTAACTCAATCAACTTGAAGAAAAATGCTTGGACCTTAGACACACTAAACATAGTCTTCTCCTTTTCACAAGACTTGATCTAACTCACACTTAAACTCAAAGAACTTCCTAAGAACTTATCTGTGCACTCAAGTAGTTTTGGTAACCTCTTAAAGGTTATGAGGGTTGTATATATAGGCCATGGGTAAGAAAAGGAAATTCTGGTCCTAACTACCAATGATAATCGATTACCATACGTGATAATCGATTATTTCATGTCGTGATGGGTTTTTAAAAAACGTGACAATCGATATCCCTTGTGATAATCGATTATTGCCATAACCAACCCTTTTCTGTTTTGGCATGTGATAATCCATTATCCCCTGTGATAATCGATCATTGTCGTAAAGAATCACTAGTTAATGAAACTTTTAAGTACTTTACAAATGCAAAATAATTCATGTACAATGATTTCTACAATGTTTGCTTTTAACATTTACCATATAGATTCTTCAAGTCTTTCAAGTGTATCATCATCAAAATCACTTCAAGGCATAAATGCTCCTCATTGATAACAATTTACAACATTGTAATTAATGCTCCCAACTACACTCTTCTTCTAACCAATTAGATGTCGAATCATTACCTAGTTTGACGTCAAAGCCTTTATTGGTAACAACACTGTAATTAATGCTACCAACTACCCTGTCCTCCTAACCTATTACACAATGAACCTGGGGCTAATTCAATGTCAAACACTTCATTTACAACACTATAATTAATGATTCCAAATTCAATGAAATAAATATTCATAACATTCACTACATTGTTCATGGATATATGACGTCTGCCTTTTGTATTCCCAAACGTTATATGCTTGTTGATGTTGTGAGGATGACCTTTTCACTTCTCATTGACCAAAGAAACATCGGACTGTAGGTTAAGTCGGCTTCATATTGCCCCAAAAAACATTAAAGTTTTCGCGGGAAAGTTTAAGTATTTACTACAATATGACATCGAGTGTCCTAGATTTTGACGTCATATATCTATAAGACGTCAGATTTACTTGGTTTCCAACGTCTTATATGTTGTAAAACTTTGTAAAAACTTAACTTACTTTCACTATTTCTTTGCGCTTTCATTTTTCTTGAACTTTCGTTTTCAAAGATGAGTGCGAATAACAACAAAGGTTACGTTTTACTCAATTAAGTATTTGCGATAATGGTTTCATGATCTTTTGTGTTGTTTTTTGTATGTTTCGATCGATTGGTTTTTGTTTTCTTGAGGCTTTTACGTGGTTAGTGAGTTGAACCTCTATCTATTGAAGTAAGCCCCATTTGCTTGGTTCACGAAGTTAAAGAACATCCAATGTCAGTTTTATGTTATTTACCTTAAATGTATTTATTTTTTAAGTCGTATTTTTCTATTCATTTTGTGAATCGTAAGTTATATTTATTTTTTGATGTAGTTTTTTTGCCTTTTTATTGTTTAAAAACATTTTAAGAGTAGTATGAATTGAAGCTGGATGAATGAACATTATATTAGTGAAGAGTATGAAATGAGAGTTTTTACTCTTACAATATGTTAAAGAACATGCAAACCCAATGAACGAGACATATATTTGTCCTTCTATTTGTTGTCTTAATCAAATATTGGAAGACTTGGACAATATCCGTGATCATTTGTTCATCTATGAAATAATGAGAAGTTATATAGTTTGGACTTGACTTGAAGAAGTAATATACCACCCAACAACGTCAAGAGGTTCAAATTATGTGGACAAATCAATGAGTGGTCATTTAGAGCAAATGATATGTTGATCGAGGCCGTACCCGAATCAAATTAATATGCAATTAAGTGTAGTATAATACTAGGAAGTGACTCATAGGTTGCCTCCCAAGGACCAAATGTGGTTCAGGAATTAGATCAAACATGTAGTGGAGGGAAGGAAATAGACAGTTTTGAACTAGAAATTAACAAACCAAAACATGAATTTCACACAATTCAAAGACAGGTTGGTCATTGGCTTAGTTACAACAATCCCAATCCTCAATTAACAATCAATTAAACGTTACCCTCACCCTATTCAAACACCAATCAATCAACTAAGCGAAGATTAATTGGGTTTTTCTAAGTGAAATTAAGCAAACGAATTGCACCAAATTAATCAACCCCTACACTAAACAGATTAACTAATTAAGCGATAATTAACCGAAATTAGACCACTAAGCGTGCCCTAATCGCAAGTGCATAACAGATTAAATGTGATACAAAGTGACAGTAGCAGAATTGAAATAATAACACAAAATCTCATGGAAAATGCTGCAAAATCACTAATGACCAACAAAAACCGATTAATCTACCATTATTAACAAATTAGAACTGCAACCCAACATAAAAAAACGCAAAATCAAGAATTGGAAAATGAATTACAGCACCAAAATGCAACACAAAAACGAACCAAACCCAGAACTTCAAAACGCAAAACCAAAACACAAAACGCAAAATGGAAAGAAAAGGGGAAAACAGAATGGAAGTCGGAATTGGAAGAGCAAAACAAAATGCAATTGCAAAATGAAAACAAAAATTAAATTCTAAGAACAGTAGAAGCAATGGAAACAAAAATGAGCAAGAAAATAGAGAAACAAATTGAAAACGGGATTGCATTTAATTAGAAAATGAGTTCAATACAGAGAGAAGAGAGAAAACGAAAAACCTAAGATGAGGAGCTCTCCAAGATGCAGAATAAGGAGAGATGGGAGGTCTGCCCCCCTCTTGGCACACTAAACTAGATCAGAAATTACAATTGGATCACTCCCAAAAATGGCCAAAAACGGCTCAATGTGCAAATTGGTCCAAAAAGGCCTAAAAAATGAAAATACAATTTAAATTAAATTAAAATGTTGATGTGGAAGATTTGGAATGACGTGACAACTTTTAATGTCCCCTGCAATTGATATTAACAATAATTAGTTCCAGATCATTCAAATTAATTAAAACAAGAATTTTTGGTCAAATTAAGCACATTAACAAAAATTGGGGAATAATGTACATTCAAGCACAATTCCCTAATTAAATCTAGTAGGACAACGTGGTACTTGCCTATAGTACCTAGGATGAAATTATTGTTTTCCATTCAAGAAGATGCGAAGAATCTTAAATGGCACATTAATGGAAGAAAGTGTGATAATCTTCTTCGACATCCAATTGATTCCCCACAATGGAAGAAGATTGATGAAACATTTCCAGAATTTGGTGTAGAGCCAAGAAAGTTAAGACTTGCACTTGGTAACGATGACATGAAAAAAGTGTTTAATGGAATTGCAGAAGATGATGTTATGTTCAGACCTCGCAATGGGGAAGAAGTATACAACCAGGTCAAGAACATTAATGTTGTGTTAAGAAAACTTCAAAAGAAGACCATTGAGAAAAACATTTGGAAAAAATGATTAATATTCTTTAATATTTCATATTTTAAACTTGATGTGCGACATTGCATAGATGTGATGCACGTTGAAGAAAATGTATGTGATAGTATTTTCGGGACTTTACTAAACGTAAAAGGAAAGACAAAAGATGGAGTGAAAGCATGACAAGATTTTGGTAGACATGGGAATTCATTCTGAGTTACATCTACAATCCATTGGAAGACGCTGATGAATCATTATTTTCTCCTATTCACTTAGATTTTTGTACCAGATTTAATTAGTGAATTGTGTGTAACTTTCCATTATTTTCTCAACTTTGATATTTGGGCTTAATTTGACGAGTTGTTCATATTTTAATCAATTTGAATTATCTGAGCTTAATAATTTTCATTATTATTTTCAGGGAAAATTTCGGAATTATATTTGGGACTTTAAGAGGGCTGCCACGTCAGTGCCCATTTTCCACCTCAGCGTTTTATTTTTATTTAGTTTGTAATTTCATTTTTATTTCCTTTTTGTAATGTTCAGTTAGACCTTTGACTTATTGGGCCTCATTTCAGTAAATTAGGAGAGACCCAAATATTGGGCAGACTTGGCCTTACTGCCTAGGGTTTTGAACTCATGCAACACAACTTAGGCATGCTAAATTCTATTGCATTCTCTTGAATGTGAACAACTCCTCCCTTTGAGGTTTATGTATTTTTCGTTTTCCAATTTTAATTATATTTCCTTTACTGCTCTTGCTCAATTCCAATTTCGTTTCCAATTCATTTGTTTTCTTGTCTATGTTGTTTTGTTCTTGCCTCTGGTATTGTGTTCTAATTCGTTCTCCAATTTCGTTTTCTTATTTTGTTTTCCAATTTAATGCTCAGTTCAAATTATAGTTCCATTTTTGTTTTACTACTGGTTTAGGTTTTCATTTTAGGTTTTTTTTTTGTTTTGTTGGTACGTTGCAATTTCCAGACTTGATGAATGAATTGCTTCGTTCTGTGTTCTTCATTTTATATTCAATGGTACTTTAATTCTGCTTGGTTGGTGACTAGGAAGATTGCAACATTTTCTTTGAGATTATTGTGTTATCATTTGATTCCATTGTTCTTTTCTTGCATTATGTTTAATCTGTTATGTGCTGCAATTAGATGCACACTTAGTGATCTAACTTGTGCTTAATCTCCGCTTAGTTGATTAAGGTCGCATTTGCTTAATCTATGGTGGCACAAAATTGTTTGAATAGGTACATTATGTATGCTTAATTCATTTTTATGAAAATTGGATTATTCTTCGCTTAAGTGATTAATTCGTGTTGGATTAGGAGTGAGAAGAACATGTAATTTTTTGTTAATCAAGGATAGGAAGCCTTGCAATTGAACTAGTAACAAACCGTTTTTAATCACTGTTTAATCTAAGTCATTTGCGTTGAAACTACTCAACCTCCCACTACCTGTTTGATCCTTTGATGAAACCAAAATCCTTGAGACACGATCTAGGAGTCATTGCCTAGTATACTGAATTTAATTTGGACAATCAATTTAAGTCGAGCGCGACATCGACGATCAGATGCACCAATTTTTCTCCAGCTTGTCACACTCTTTCAAGAAAAGTAAAACAATTTTTTTATTAGTGTTTAAGTACTGTGAAGGTTTCACAAGGTTATTCATCAAATATTAGTGCCCTTGTTTCTATGCAAGATTCAAAGTTAATGGTTTAAGGTTTCACGATTGTCATGTGTTAATGCAACATCTTTTACCAATAGCTATTCGAGCCATATTACTTGCTTTTGTTAAAGTTATTCTCACATGTTTTAGTTTATTTTTTAATGTCATTTGCAAGAAAGTGTTTGATCCTCGATAATTAGATGATTTTTAAAATAAGGCCATCAGACTATTGTCCGAATTGGAAATGTATTTCCTATCCTCATTTTTTGATATCACGATTCATTTGATTGTCCATTTAGTAAGAGAAATTTGAATATATGGGTCTGTTTTCTTGAGGTGGATTTACCCAGTTGAGAGATACATGAAGATTATAAAAATATATGTTAAGAATTAATTTTGATCGGAAGCTTCGATTATAGAGTGTTACATTGTAGAGGAAGTCATTGAATTTTGCTCAAGTTATATGTCATGTTGTGAACCAATAGGACTTCCAAAGAATAGACATGAAAGTAAATGTGAAGGTAAAGGTGTTCGAGGAGGGAAGATTGAAACTGTTAGTAGAAAAGAAGTTAATCAAGCTCGATTGTACATCTTAAAAAACACAGACGATGTTATTCCTTACATTTCGCAACACATTGATGAAATAAAGTTTGTACACCTACGTATTAGTGAAGACTATCTCGTGGACCTAACACCGATGTGATCACTTTGTGTTAAAATAGAATGACTCAATTTCTCACACCAAGAGGGGGGGGGGGGTGAATTTGTGAAGTGTAAAAAACAAAAGCTTTTGAAATCTTTTCCACAAAAATTGATGCCTTTATACTTTTCTTGAATTGCAAGGTAAAATATTTTCAATGCAGTAGAAACTTAATCGAATAAGTACAGAAAGTAATCGATTGAATAAAAGAGAGTAGGGATCAGATAATTCAAACACTGCGTTTTTATACTGGTTCGGCCAACCTGCCTACATCCAGTGTCCTTCCAACCATGGGAAACAAATGCACTATAATGATCAAGGTTTTTACAACAAGGTTTCTACAGAAGACCTCATGTCAAAAATGTAAAACACCTCTCTAACCCTCCAATCAAAATATAGGCAATACACAACAAGACCAGCAGCAAGAATCCTCTCTCCTGCCATCTAACCCCTTTGAGGCACCCTCAAAGTCAAGAACACACACGTTCTTCTTCCTGTAGTCACAACAGGGAACTCAAACCAATCTGTAAGAGATTGCACAATCTGATTATGCACTAACACCCAAATGTGCAGATTTAATCAATCTTTGAAACATAACAATCTTGCTCTTCAAGAAATCACAAGTTGTTGATCACCACGGTCAATCTTGTTTCTTGGAGCTTTTCCTCTCTTTCTATAAGATCACAACTTTTTGTAAATNTGGTTTAAGGTTTCACGATTGTCATGTGTTAATGCAACATCTTTTACCAATAGCTATTCGAGCCATATTACTTGCTTTTGTTAAAGTTATTCTCACATGTTTTAGTTTATTTTTTAATGTCATTTGCAAGAAAGTGTTTGATCCTCGATAATTAGATGATTTTTAAAATAAGGCCATCAGACTATTGTCCGAATTGGAAATGTATTTCCTATCCTCATTTTTTGATATCACGATTCATTTGATTGTCCATTTAGTAAGAGAAATTTGAATATATGGGTCTGTTTTCTTGAGGTGGATTTACCCAGTTGAGAGATACATGAAGATTATAAAAATATATGTTAAGAATTAATTTTGATCGGAAGCTTCGATTATAGAGTGTTACATTGTAGAGGAAGTCATTGAATTTTGCTCAAGTTATATGTCATGTTGTGAACCAATAGGACTTCCAAAGAATAGACATGAAAGTAAATGTGAAGGTAAAGGTGTTCGAGGAGGGAAGATTGAAACTGTTAGTAGAAAAGAAGTTAATCAAGCTCGATTGTACATCTTAAAAAACACAGACGATGTTATTCCTTACATTTCGCAACACATTGATGAAATAAAGTTTGTACACCTACGTATTAGTGAAGACTATCTCGTGGACCTAACACCGATGTGATCACTTTGTGTTAAAATAGAATGACTCAATTTCTCACACCAAGAGGGGGGGGGGGGTGAATTTGTGAAGTGTAAAAAACAAAAGCTTTTGAAATCTTTTCCACAAAAATTGATGCCTTTATACTTTTCTTGAATTGCAAGGTAAAATATTTTCAATGCAGTAGAAACTTAATCGAATAAGTACAGAAAGTAATCGATTGAATAAAAGAGAGTAGGGATCAGATAATTCAAACACTGCGTTTTTATACTGGTTCGGCCAACCTGCCTACATCCAGTGTCCTTCCAACCATGGGAAACAAATGCACTATAATGATCAAGGTTTTTACAACAAGGTTTCTACAGAAGACCTCATGTCAAAAATGTAAAACACCTCTCTAACCCTCCAATCAAAATATAGGCAATACACAACAAGACCAGCAGCAAGAATCCTCTCTCCTGCCATCTAACCCCTTTGAGGCACCCTCAAAGTCAAGAACACACACGTTCTTCTTCCTGTAGTCACAACAGGGAACTCAAACCAATCTGTAAGAGATTGCACAATCTGATTATGCACTAACACCCAAATGTGCAGATTTAATCAATCTTTGAAACATAACAATCTTGCTCTTCAAGAAATCACAAGTTGTTGATCACCACGGTCAATCTTGTTTCTTGGAGCTTTTCCTCTCTTTCTATAAGATCACAACTTTTTGTAAATGATATGAAATTGTTAAAATCACAAAAGTCTTTATAGAATTCAAATCTGCTCAATTTATAGTATAACACATATCAGACGCATTTTAATCGATTGAGCTACTAACGTAATCGAATATAACAATCGGTGATAATAAAATTAGCAACGTCAAGCAAATAATTGAATGTACAATTAATGCAATCGACTATCATTTAATGCTAGTTATGACCATTATGACCGTTATGTTAGTTTATTACCAGCATTTAACAGATTTTCAAAACATTGACTAAGTTATTCAAATACGTAATGCATGCATTCGATTAAGTCTAATCTTTTTGCATAGTTTTAAAAACTTTTCTCTTTGAAAAAACTCACAGCACACTTCAAAAGAGTTTGTACAAACACACAAGTTTTAATCGATTCACCCATAATGTAATCGACTTAAAACTATTGTTTTGCCACACATTTAAAGTTCAACCATAGTGCTTGTGATTTTCCGTTTCCAAAAACATATGTCATGCATACACATATAAAATCACATATTTCACACATTGATATGCAATGAACAACACAAACATGTTCTCATATATACTTTAACTAATTTAACACATTAAGGAAAAGCATATAACATGTAAACATAGAACATGTGCCACAAAATACACATGTGTTATTAATTATGTGTTGTCATCATCAAAAGCTCAGATATCACTGAGATTGTGGGTTAAGCTAAACCTGTGCTCCCCCTATCAACAATCTCAACACTTTCGACGACTATTACATAAACAATTATTATTTCTATTGAAAGCAAGAAGATGATAAAAGCAAAATTCAAAATAGTGGAGTTACGCTACAAGCTGAGGTTGTACACTTTGCGAGTTCTAAGGATAAAAATCCAATTATAGCATCCATGAGTTATTTTGGAATAATACAAGAAATGTGGGAAGTTGACTATGTTAGTTTTAGAGTTCTAGTTTTAGAGTGTAAATGGGTTGATAACAATTCCGGTGTGGTGACAGATGACCTCAGATTCACTTTGGTGGATCTTATCAAAATGAGTTCTACAGATGAACCATTTATTATTGCTAGCTAAGCAAGATGAATATTATATGTTACTGATCTAGCGAATAAAAAATGATCAATGGTATTGAAAGGTAGAACCATGTACATAAATGATGATCAAGACTCTCTAGATATACATGAGAATATGTCTTTCTCATCAAGAACCATTGAAAATAAGGTCAATGATTTACTTGATGAAATGCATGCAATTCGAAGTGATCACAACAAAGGCATATGGGAGAAATATGTGTTTTTTAGTTATTTTTTTCACTTTAACAATTTATTTATTTTGTATGTTATAACCTTAATGTACTAAAAAATTTAAACAGGTATGACAAGCTCTAGATCAGGAAGGAATAGACATGATAGGTTTGTGACTCGATTGCCTAAAGTCACATCCCGTCAGATTGGGTAGACTTAGTGGCCCACATGCAAACAAGTTTAGAAGTTATTTGGACATGTTGGCCAAAACACATGTCTCAATTGTCATTCCCTCTTGGGATGATGTTCCAGAGGTGGAGAAAAATCTCCTATGACAAGATATTCTAGTTGTTTACGTAATACATAAACACTGTTTAAGATGTTTTACTTCAATCATTAACATTATTTTTGTTTTCAATAGTAAAATTTGAAAATCCAAATAATGAGAGATTAAGGAAGAAGATATTATCCCATATTGTAGTCTGATGGAGGGACTTTAAGACCACACTTACATGTCTATACGTGTTCGATGCTAGACATGATGATACTCCTTGTGCAAAATATAAAGTAACTAAGGAGGAGTGAGTGCAATTTAAAGCATCTAGATAGTCTGAGGATTGACATGTATGTTTATTAATATTTTGTTGTATTCATAAGAGATATTCATTTGAGATTTAAACTTTTTAATTTTTATGGTTTCGTAGGAAAAAAGATTGTCACCCAATAGGAACAACAACTTAATGATGCACTAAACATACTCTCACATGGTGGTTATGCATTATTAGAAAAAAAGATGGAAAAAACTTATGCATAGGCTTTAGGTCTTGAGTCACATGACCTAACACCTCCACCAGCTAGGTATGAGTTATGGAAGGGTGCACGAACTAAGTACGGTGGTAGGATGACAAAAAATTTTATGTTTAAATGTTTAAATGTATTATGCGTGTTTAAATGTGCTTAAAAAATTTTGAATTTTGTGTGTTTAAATGTTTGTTGAAATTAAATAAAATGTATTATGTTTGTTTAATTCTTATGCATACATGCTTTTATTAAGGGGGAGAAAAATTTTAGGGGCAGATATATTAACACAACTTTTTAATTATGGGAGGAGAAAAATATTTATAAAATTATTTAAAGCTTATAATTTATCTGTGCTGATTCACTAATGTTCTTTTCTTCCATAAGTTGTATTTTTATCCAGATTATTACTAAAAGCTTTAAATCACAGGAGTGTTTGATCATCATCAAAAAGGGGGAGAATGTTAGCAAAATGATGAAGATCAAGTTTTGATGATGTCCAAATCAAGTCAAGAGAAATCAAGATTCAAGAAGATCCTTTGAAGACTTGTATTGTTATAGAAAGATTTTGTAGTAATTGTAATAAAATGTTTGGAACTTAGGTTGTTAGTGGTTTTGATTCCATGTACTTTCATATTTTAAAATTGATGTTCAGAATAAAAAACGCATGGTATTAATCGATTAAACCTAGTGTTAATTGATTAATCCTGATTAGTGCTGAAAACTCAAACTGCCTCTACAATAATCGATTAAAATACCTTTTAATTGATTAACTAATTGATTAACAAGTGGATTAATTGATTAAAGGTGACCGTTGGAGTTTTCTAGCCGTTGTACTCACTTTAATCGATTAACAAATATTTTAATTGATTAAAAGCGTTAAATGGATCGAAGCGAAGAATGAAAGAGTCTTTGCTTGAGTCTATAAATAGGCTCTCATTTTTCTTCAACAACAACTCTTCCCTTGTGCTCTAGAACTCAAAAACTCTTGAGAATTGTGTGATCTTGTTTAGCTAAAGAAACTCTTGTCTGTGGAGCTGTTGAAGTGCTGCTGCGGTGACAGAGGAATATCCTTGGTGCGTCTGAGGAAGTGTTCGGAAGAGAAAGTCAACCTTCGTGAAATATTCGGAGGAAGTGTTTCATCCTTTGTGAAGACTCAAAGGAGGTGCGGGTTCATCTCTTGTGGTATCAAGAGAGGTTGTTTTTAAACTTTTACAAATTGTTTCTTTGTGATTGTAATTTGTAATTATTTTGTGAGTAGTGAACTGTTTATCTTGATTTGAGATAAGCTACTAGATGTAGAATTGGTAAGATCCGAACCAGGATAAAATCATTTGTGCAAATTTCTCTCAACCTTACTCTCTTTACTTTATCATTATTATCTTCTTATTAAGTTAAATTGAGAAGAAATTTTAAAAGGCACACGTTCGTATTAAAAACCAATTCACCCCTTCTCTTGGGTTGTTATTCCACGCTAACCATTCCGCTGCAGCCGCTCTAATAATGAAGACCATCATCTGAGCAAGAATTAAAGATGATTGAAGTAAGGTAACAATTTAGCTTTGAAATCTTATAAATCACATTCAACTTTCAACATTTGAATAAAAATAATAGTAAAGTTTTCTTATTTTTGCAGTGGTTCAACAATCCATCCCCATAAATAGATGTCACATTCAAGAATTTTTTTGGGTATATCAAATGCAAAAACTAATTTTCTTATTTTTAGGTGTAGTAAAATTAAAAAAATAAATGAATCTTTTATAAAAAAACTATATATGTAGACGTCGGACTATGCACTACACGACGTTAAAGTACGTGAGTTAACGTCAACCTATACAATTACCGACGTCAACTCACTTATAGTGCCACTCCAAAGGAAAACCTTCGCTAAGAGAAATGCTATGTTTTAACGAACTTGACGTAAGTCTTCACAAAATTAGACGTCAAACCCCCCTTTTCGATTTCACAGAAACCACCCTTGGATCACTTGCTAAGCGTAAAGGGAATTGCGTTGGGCTCCATATGATGTCGCAATATATTATTGATCGACGTCAATTTAACATCTCTCGATATGACGTTAGCTTTGTATTGGATTTTAAAGACCGAAAAACACTAACGTTAAAGTCTTTTTCTACATTAGTGAGCTGGTTATGTCATCAAGAGTATGAAAAAATAAGTCATGTGTGATATCTAAAACGATGCACTAAACATTATGGAAAAGTATATGTCACACATAAAAGGAAGACAACGTGTTGGATAAACGATAGTCATCCCATTAAGCAATATGCTAGCTCAGACATGTGCTAAACAATGTNGCCACTCCAAAGGAAAACCTTCGCTAAGAGAAATGCTATGTTTTAACGAACTTGACGTAAGTCTTCACAAAATTAGACGTCAAACCCCCCTTTTCGATTTCACAGAAACCACCCTTGGATCACTTGCTAAGCGTAAAGGGAATTGCGTTGGGCTCCATATGATGTCGCAATATATTATTGATCGACGTCAATTTAACATCTCTCGATATGACGTTAGCTTTGTATTGGATTTTAAAGACCGAAAAACACTAACGTTAAAGTCTTTTTCTACATTAGTGAGCTGGTTATGTCATCAAGAGTATGAAAAAATAAGTCATGTGTGATATCTAAAACGATGCACTAAACATTATGGAAAAGTATATGTCACACATAAAAGGAAGACAACGTGTTGGATAAACGATAGTCATCCCATTAAGCAATATGCTAGCTCAGACATGTGCTAAACAATGTAGATTTCCTAACAGAGTATCTATACTCTGTAGCATCTGAACTAAAGAACATGAGTACGATCTAATGATAAAGCATCTAAGTAATAACCTCGCTCAAACAAAACTGCAAGATTTTGTAAACTTTCTTATAAGACAAGTATATAAAGGGTATATCATCTACTTCATCTAAAGTAAACTTGATAACAAATGATGCATTAATTAAATGTTGACATATGAAAATATGCTATGAGCACGTCATGTGATGTACAATCATCATTGGATAAAATATTTAATGTGGTATGGAGAAGTTCTTTTGTGCTTTCATGTTTTGCTCTTTTTATCTGTGCAGGAAATGACAACATTTAGCTTAACTTAGAAGCTCTACATAAAGGTCGAAAAGACGTTGAGAATTAAGAAGACATTCTTAAAATGTTTCATCAAATCCTCTTGCCCAAGAAGACTGTACAAGCTATTTATGCGAAAAAGTTTTGCTTCTCTACAACGTAGACCAAAGTCTGATCAAGCTACCTACATATTTCAAAGAAGAGAAGAGAAGAAAAGAGATAAAGAAAAAGGGAAAACAAAAGAGAGCCTTCATTGAATATCTGCTCTAACGTTTTGTGCTCATAGCGTCTAAACACAAATGCCCAAAGAAAAGAAGAGAGAAAACTAGAGAGTCAACAGAAATCAAGTGTTTTGCTATCAACTTACATCGTCTGATGCTTTCATCCAAAAAGAGTGAGTGAGAGTAATTATAAGAATTCAGGAATTTATTATTTTAATTAAAAACCCTCTCAATGAGAGTTATTGTCCTTCATGTAATCGAACATTTGTAAACCAAGAGTGGTTTATAATACTCAGAATAGTCAGCATTAATTAGGGAAACAAGAGTGGTTTATAATACTCTGACTAGTCAAGATTGACTAGGGAACAAAAAATGGTTTATAATACTCGGACTAGTCAAGATTGACTAGGGGACTAGGAGTGGTATAATACTTGTAACAAGGAGTGGGTTAAACTTGTTATAATCTTTGATAAGACTAGTGGAACACCCCCTTAAGAGTTCTTAAGGGACAATTGGACGTAGCTCAGGTTGAGTGAACCAGTATAAAAATTATGTTTTATTGTTTTCTTCTTTAAAGAGGTTTTGATAAGTTTTATATGTTATCATCTGAAGCATACCCTTGTTTAGTAACTCTTTCAAAACTCATCATATACCTTTTTCGAAAATTTTAGAAAAACATATTCACCCCCTCTAGTGTTTTCCTGTGTATTTCATAAAGTATATGCAAACAAAAGACAGATTGGACCAAAAAGGAGTAAAAAGAGTACTACTCCATTAAAAATTCTAATAAAGTATTTTTGCAACTTTCTTCACCAAGAGTTGTATGATGTGCTCAAATATTCAAAGAGATGAAATAGGGTTAAAGAAGGTATACGAGTTTTTAAAGAATATATTTCTAAAGATATGGAGATTTTTATAAAATGAAACTTGTTTAAAGAAATTTCTACCAACAACTTTGACTTTTAAATAATAAAACTTATGAATGTAATTTATAAAACCCTTTTATACTCTTAAATCAATTTTCTAAGACTTCACATCCACGACTCCAAATACTAGGATAGGCTTGTCTAGCAAAACTTGACTCGTCAAACGACCAACCCTCTTTGAGCTATCAAGTTTTTCACAAAACTAATTTTGTTGAACAAGGAAATGGCTCACTTAGTGCACCAAAACATTGGTAAAGCCCTACTTAATTATGATTTCTACATAATTCATAAACTTAAAATTAACAAATCATAACATCAAATGGGTTCAGATTGATTTTTTTTACTCATTTATTGTACCTAATATGATATATTTAGTTCTAAAAAATAGCATTCAAAATGAATTAATTTAACTCAATTGATGTATCTCCTCATTTAACTACTCAGACAACATAAAGCTTTTAAATTAAACATTACATTCAAATGCTTAAAATCAACCACTCACCCCTCACAAAAGATCTCCATCAAAAATTGAAGAGAAAATGTAGTGATCACATCACCTCTACATCCAGATCATATAGAGTGATACATGAAAATAAACTAGTTTCCCTTNATTTCTAAAGATATGGAGATTTTTATAAAATGAAACTTGTTTAAAGAAATTTCTACCAACAACTTTGACTTTTAAATAATAAAACTTATGAATGTAATTTATAAAACCCTTTTATACTCTTAAATCAATTTTCTAAGACTTCACATCCACGACTCCAAATACTAGGATAGGCTTGTCTAGCAAAACTTGACTCGTCAAACGACCAACCCTCTTTGAGCTATCAAGTTTTTCACAAAACTAATTTTGTTGAACAAGGAAATGGCTCACTTAGTGCACCAAAACATTGGTAAAGCCCTACTTAATTATGATTTCTACATAATTCATAAACTTAAAATTAACAAATCATAACATCAAATGGGTTCAGATTGATTTTTTTTACTCATTTATTGTACCTAATATGATATATTTAGTTCTAAAAAATAGCATTCAAAATGAATTAATTTAACTCAATTGATGTATCTCCTCATTTAACTACTCAGACAACATAAAGCTTTTAAATTAAACATTACATTCAAATGCTTAAAATCAACCACTCACCCCTCACAAAAGATCTCCATCAAAAATTGAAGAGAAAATGTAGTGATCACATCACCTCTACATCCAGATCATATAGAGTGATACATGAAAATAAACTAGTTTCCCTTACTTGGCATTGTTATCTTTAATGAAGAATTTACAAACTCCAAACAATATGAATACTCAATTAATAGTAAGGTATCCAAATATAGCATAGTTTAAGCCTATGATAAATCGAGTTGAAATGATCGCTTATATCAATTAACCACACCAGAATTGGTGATAAAACCATACGAAAATTAATAAAATAAATAATCTATAAAGTAAAAAAGAACTTACACTTTTTAAAAATATAATCGGACAAAAATATTCCTTAGCTCCTCCGCTATGAAAAGTATGATAAAATTTTGAGAACAATGAGGTATGGAAGATAAATTTGAGAGAGAAGGAAGAAGAGAAATATGATAGAAAGGAAGGAAGAAGAGAAAAAAAAGTTAAGATAAAGGCGTATAACCTAATAATATTATACACCGTTGTCGTGTTTGTCAAGTGATAACTACTTTATATCATTTTTAAATTTACATTAGTTTCATAAAGTGTATAGATACAATATATATTTAATTTTATGATAAAACACAACTTTTGAAAAGAATTTTGAAAAAAAGACATTTAATCTTATTTTAAATAATTTTTCTTGACTAATTTTTCCCCTCTGCTCCTTCTCAAATTTATTTGCCAATTTAAATATATCCTTAATTTACTTGATAGATTGCTAATATGATCATGAAATCATTTATAGATAAAATGGATAGATATTTGTGTAATAATTTTGTGATTTAGAGGATAAGAGTAGGGTGCTTGATCCGGGTCTAACGTTAGCTGCATTATTCAGATAAAGACAATATCGAAGTGAAAGAGTAGCACTAAAGTTAGGAGGGACACTATGTGGAACCCTATTCCCCAAGTTACTGATTATCACAATTATATTCATAAGGTGACTCATATCAGATTCTTGCCTTCACTTTCATCATCACTCACCTTCTACATACAGTTTAATCTGTTTGCTCGAGAATAGAATTTAGAACACAGATTCTGTCGTTTACATGCAGATTTTGTGTTGCAA
>NW_025906836.1:0-22305 GCF_018835915.1 Vigna umbellata
TCCGGCCTCAACTTTTTTAAACGTCCCTCCATCTCCATAAGTGGGTTTAACGACTATAATTTGAAAAGGGAAATGTCATTTTAACAACTTCTTTTACAATAATTTATCTAGTAGTTTTGGTTAGTTAATTTTAAATATATGGACCAATGAAATAGTGACACATAATCTGTTGTCAAAAAATTATTATAATACATAAAATTTTTGACTTTAGGCAACAATTTTCTTCTTCTTTATTTAGTTTGTTGAAATTCTTTATATAATACACACAATTATTTTCCAAACTTTAAACCGAGATTAACATGTACTGTTTCTACATCATATATATATATATATATATATATATTCACTTTTCACTCTTTTATTTCCAAAATTTTCACTTTTCTCCTATCCAAAACTAGTATATGCAAAACTAGAAGTTCATATCAAGGTTCAAATCAACAAATTTAATACTGATACACCATTTAAAGTACAAAAAAATTACATAGTTAATAAGTAAAACAAAATATACATTCGTGAAAGAATTTCAAATTCAAACTAATAAAAGAAACAACTCAGACTGCACTTTCAAAATTAAAGTCTTGTTCCATTTACTAAATTCACCTTTAACTCTACTTAAGAAAACCTCTTGTAAAAACAATCTCTATTTCGAGAACTTAGATCCAAAAGCAGAACCACTCTGCTCATGATTAAAGATGATGGTAAAAATAATACACAATAAAAGGTTCTCTCTACTCTACATTTATGGTTCTTATAAAAGAAAAAGAAGAAAAATACCTACAACCTAACCCCTTTTTTATGCAGGTTTGTATTAGTATCACCCTCAGCCTCAGCCTCTTCCAAATGGACCTCTTGCTTGGTCACATAATGACTCTATTAAGTGTACATGCCCTTAAGATGATTCTTTCTTCTAATAATTTTGCGACTAGAGGTGTATGAAGACGAGAGAACACTAGAAAAGACAAGAGAGACGAGAGATTGAAGATTTTGACAAAAACATATAAACTAATTAATTTCAAAAATAGTTTTACTTTTAAAATTACCCTTTATCATTATTTTAAAAAATGTACCCTGCACCGAGTCAAAGGAATGTAACAATTTCCCATTCTTCGTTTCATTAGGGGTCATGTGAGAGAGAAGGTTTAGGTCCTCATTAGCGTTGTGGCCTGCGAGTTTCCTTTGGCAGAGAGTGTGTTTGTTTCCGGCACGTTGGGTTTAGGGGATTTTGTGAGAGAATAGGGCTTCATTCTCATCATTGTTGTGCCCTTCGCATTCTCTCCGTTGGACACACCGTTTATTTTCGGCATGGCCGAGTGTGGTTCCGACCCAAGCTCGTGAGATTCCGACGATTTGTTGATGTGATTTCGGCGAGTTATGTGGAGGTTTTGCAATTTGTATAGTATGATATAGGTCGAACGGTTAGCATCCAAGAACGATCGGTCTATCTACTGTAGCAGCACTCGTCAACAACAACGCTCGTCAACAAGGTCAAACCAGGACAAATGCTCGTCAACCAGGACAACACTGGTCAACCAAGTCAGACCATGTTAAATGATGTTGGGTTATAATTGGGCCAACATTTAAGTTATTGGGCTAATAATCCAGTAGAGGATAAAATAATCAAAGATATCTGATTAAAGATATTCATAAAGTTGTTTATGAGCAACCGACTAGATTTTAAGATAAGTCTATTTATATTTTATTAGGCTTGTGATAACCTATAAATACAGGGCCAAAGCTAAAAGATATGTTCCATTCACATTCTACTCACGCTCTACAAGATCCAAATACTCAATAGTGATAACAACTTACTGAATATTCTATTATGAGTATAAGCTCTTTCTGTTGTATAAAAGCTGACATAATCACAAACAATATTTTCTGAGGCGTGTAGATTCAGTGTCCTTAAGGACTTATCCGTGGTGTATTGCCCAAGTCCCCTAGGATACAACAGGAACTTCCCAGAATATCTCTAAGGATCTCAGAACTAGCAAGGATCTCTAAAAAAAGTATAAAATAAACCCATAATAATTTTAGGAGAAGAAAAGATGAAAGGAGAATCAGAAAAGACTGACTTTTGGTGTGTTTTTGGAATGGGGAAAAACTCTTTATTTATAGAGCTAGGAAAAAAATAAAATCAATAAAAGACAATAAAAGCCATTAAATATTTTACGGTTGGAGCACTTAATAAAATGAATTTAAAAGTTGTTGGCAATTAAAGTTTTGAACGTTGCAATCCAACGTTTTTCTTTTGCAATAATCTAACATTATTACAACAATCCCCCACTTATTGCAAAAGAAAGTTAAAATAAAAGGTCTTTGACTCAAATAGTTCAAATACTAAAAGACAGATAAGAAATTTTTATTCTGGGTCTCATAGGATGTAATGCATCAGACCTGGTATAACAAGCTATATGAACCAGTCTTAGATTGAAATACTTAACACATAGTGTAGTTGGTATAGCAAGCTATATGAACCAAAAGACACTTGACGTGTGTTAGAGGTTTATCAATCACAATACACCCTCACAATCCTTGTTGTTATCGATGTGTTGCGCTTACTAGGTCATGCGCGTGCCCGGTATTCATGAGTGCTCTAGAGATCATGCCAAGATCTCATGCAAGCGGCCCCACTCGACACTCATATAGGTGATTTCATCAAGTATATGCTACAAATCGTACACCATCCATAAGGGATATGAAAATCATTAAAAACTTTGTTTAAACTAAAATTCTTTCACCATAGAATTTTAATAACAAAGTTTAGCCTCTCAATAATGCAGTCTCTAGCACTTTCACACACACACACCATAGGAATGAACATAATTGATTAAAATCAATTTAGTGTTATCAGAACTAACAAGTGACTTGTTTTTACCCATATGAACCTTATTCATGGGATCTCCAATCACAAAGGTTGGGTTACCATCACTTGTTTGTTTGCAAGTGACTTAAGTCTCATTATCCTCGATGTTTCTAATATTATTTGTCTTCCTATGAGTTTTTTCAGAGGATCTGCTAGATTTTGTTCTGACTTCACATAATCAATGGAAATAGTTTCACTCTTTAGCAGCTGCTTCACCAAATTGTGTCTCTATTCTTTCCATTGTAATTCTTGTTTTTAACTATAGCTATTGCCGATTAGCAATCACAGTGTATTGACACCAATGGGATTGGTTTCATTCCTAGTGGAATGTTTGCTAAGAAGTTTTTCAACCACTCAGCCTCACTATCAGCCATCTCAAGAGCGACAAACTCATATTTCATTGTTGATCTTAATTGTTTGTCTGGCTAATCTCCATGTAATCGCACCACCCCCAAGTGTGAATTCATAACCACTAGTGGATTTTGTCTCATCTGAATCAAAGATCTAGTTAATATCATTGTACCCTTCTAGTACAACGGGAAATCCACTATATTCAATGACGTAATCCATTGAACCTCTTATGTATCTTATAAGCCTGGAAAGTGCATGCCAATGTTCTTGATTTGGATATTGAGTGTACCTACTCAATCTACCTACTGCATAAGCAATATCAGGTCTAGAAAAACTCATCAATGTATTAAGCTCCCAATTATCTGGGCATACTAAGGCTGAGATAATGATTCTCCTTTATTTTTCATTAACTTAGAATTAACATCATAAGGGATACTCACTGGTTTGAGGTTATAAAACCTAAACTTCTTAAGAAGTTTCTCAATATATTGTTCTTGGGATAGTAATATATTATCTCCCTTCCTTATGATTATAATACCTAAAATCACATTGGCTTCACCCATGTCTTTCATTTCAAATTTTGATCCTATAAACAATTTAGTTTTAGAGACAATCTCATTATGTATACCAAACTTTAAAATGTCATCCACATACAAACATATAATGACACAATCACCATTTTTAAATTTAGAATACTATCAATATCATTAGGTGAAAAGCCAAAATTTATTTTTCGAGTAATTAAGTAAAATTACCTGCACCCCCAAAATTTTAAAATATTTAAGATTGGTAAACGAGAAAATACCTGGTTGTGTTTTTCTCTTTGTAGGTAAAATATACGAAAATTTACTCAAGTACCTCATCTTCTTCGTCTTCATCCGCGATCCTTACAAATGCTATCAGAAGCCATTGCTGCTGCAGGCACCTTGGCAGCCTTCGGAAGTTATGGGTTTCGCAAATACCGTCTGAGTTCTGAAAACATAGTTTTGATCATCCGGGATTGAGTTGTTGATGTCAGCCATAAGTCCTTAAGATTGTTGTATAAAAGCTGACATAATCACGAACAATATTTCCTGAGGCGTATAGATTCACTGTCCTTAAGGACTTATCCGCGGTGTATTGCGCAAGTCCCCCAAGATACAACAGGAACTTCCCAAAATATCTCTGAGGATCTCAGAACTAACAAGGATCTCTAAAAAGAGTATAAAATAAACCCAGAATAATTTTAGGAGAAGAAAAGAAGAAAGGAGAATCAGAAAAGACTGACTTTTGGTGTGTTTTTGGAATGGGGGAAAAACTCTATTTATAGAGCGGGGAAAAACTCTATTTATAGAGCTAGGAAAAAATAAAATCAATAAAAGACAATAAAAGCCATTAAATATTTTACCGTTGGAGCACTTAATAAAATGAATTTAAACGTTGTTGGCAATATTAAAGTTTTGAACGTTGGAATCCAACGTTTTCTTTTGCAATAATCTAACATTATTACAACATTTTCAACACACACCTAACTTGAGCGTTGGAGTGCCTTTTGTAGGTACCTCCTCCTTTGATGAATGAGAGTGATCGTTGCGAATCGAAGGAGCACGAGCGACCCATCGAAGGACGAGCGTACGGTCTATATTGCAGGAGAGCGAGCGGTAAAGTCACGTCAGAAAGGTTAGTGTCTCGGTCCCACAAAATTCCTACAGAAAAACTATTTTTCCACTTGTGAGTGAATTTCTGCTACTGTTTTTTCAATTTTTTAAAGGATATATACATATGTTAGTATGATTTCTGAACTGTTATCTTCCTTTCATTTGCCGGAACATCTCATTCAATATCAGTATTCTAGTGTCTGGTGTATCTAAATCACTTAGTCACATATTTCATGTCATGGTAATGGAGAGACTACATTCTTAAAAGAAAAAACATGTGGCTAATACATTAGCAATGAAATTGGCGTTGGAAAAATTTATCTAAAGCTATACAAGGATAATTATTATCATATTGTTTGTTGTACTAAGCTATATATACATGTTATGGATTTTTAGAGTAATAGTAATTTATGAGTGAGGTGCTTTATCAATTTGATTATTATGCCAAGAAGGGGAAACTTTACAGGATAAATATATTTAGTTTCGACACTCAATTGGATCTAGGAGAACTGGCCGTATTTAATCACGGATATTGGAAGTTGAATTTGAACATCACGATAACTCTCTTCCCTAACATAATGTCATCGTTTCATAAGGGTTCTACCCCCTTAATCAAGTAATATGTTTATTCCCTAATAGGAAAAAAAAAATGGTTAGCCATGTTTAATTATGTGCTCATCTGCCACGACTTTTTGAACTCACATTTGTACCACAATGCATTATATTTCCTTCAGTTATAAGTGTTATTACCTTTACTTGTCCACTCAATGATAAAATGTATTCTTGAGTTACCATTTATTTGGAACAGAATCGGATCAAATTAAAAAAATACAGGGTTTAACTTTGATTAAATATTAGAATTTTAGTATTGTTATGCATAATTTGGTTGGTTTTGATTGATTATTAACTTTGTGAATTAGAAGCTTTGTAAGTAGAAGGGTTGGAAGGTTATCGAAGAGGGAGGACAGTACGGTTCTGAATGCCGCACGTTATTGGAAGAAAGCACAACTGAAATATGTACAGACATATGAGCATGGTGAGTGGAGCCATTGCTTTAGGGCAAAGTTTCTATTTTTTTTCCTGACATAGCATTTGTATTTAAAATTACGAGATAACATACTGTGTTTTATATAAATATATAAGTAGCACATTAATTTTTAAGGTTACTCTGAAAAATCGAAATCTAACTTATATTTTAATTATTTTTTTTATAAATATAGATTAGAATTTGGTTTTCCTTATATTTTAATTTTTTTATAAACTTAGGTTATTGGGAAACTGAATTTTGATTTATATTTTAATTTCTTTTATAGACGTAGGTTAGAATTCGATTTTGAAAAATCGTTGAGTAATTGAATGGTTTGGAAAATCGTTGAAAGTTTTAATGATTTTTGAAGCTCGATGAACAATTTTTCTTAAAATTATTGAAAATCATTGAGCCGTTGAATAGATTTGGAAAACTCTTGAAGGTTTCAATAATTTTGAAAATTCGGTGAACAATTTTTTTTTAATTATATAAAAGTCATTAAGAAGTTGAATGAGTTTGGAAAACCGTTGAAGGTTTCAATGATTTTTTTGTGTGAACAATATTTTTTAAAATTTTTTTTATTAATTTATGATGTTTATTTATTTATTTTGTTGTTTTTGAAAATTATGTTTATAAAGATTGTTTTGTTGTATTTGAAAAAGACAATGACTTAAATTTTTTTTAAATCTAGTTTTCTGAAAAGGAAAATTGGGAACAATATACTAAAAATAAAGTAGAAGATCATACAAATATTTTTTCTAAGAAGATTGTATTTGTAATAATCTAATATTCTAAAATGTTCTAATAAAAAGAGAAATAAGGAAACAATATAGTTTGAAAAATAAATTATTAGATTCTACAAAATTTTGTCCAATTAGGAAAATTCTACAAATATTTTTTCTATTTAAAAAGATTTTATAGATAGTTCCTCTAATTACAACAAATTTTTATTAATTTTATTTGAAATATTTATTTTAAATTTGTATTAATTTTATTTCAAATGTTTATTTTAAATTTATACTAATTTTATTTGAAATATTTATTTTAAATTTGTATTAATTTTTATTTTGTTGCTTTTAAATTATTGTGTTTCTGCAATTATGGCTAGAACTCGAGGTGCATCATCTTATTGAGGAGAGAGTTCCTTTCAAGGGGGAAAGGAGGAGACCTATCGCATCAGCTTGGAGAAGACAAGGAGAAGTCAATATTCTGCACTTCAAAATGAAATCATTTTCATTGTTGACCTGCCTATGCAAAACCTTTGACTAAAGTCTCCAATTATTTTGCCTTTGGTACCAATGCATTTTTTGCACTATGAGTTTTACAAAAAATGATTCCTTGGAGATGAAGTTCGATATAAATGTCATAGTCATTGGCTTAACATCACTTTTATGTTGAATAATTGTTAAGAGAAAAAATTTGCACTTAAACATGAATGTCGTGTTCCTTCAATACCAAATCCCTAACAAGCGTGTTTGAGTGGTTTGCAATTTTAGTTTTGTCAAATTGCAATTTTAGCCAAATTGGGGGAAATAACGTTGTTTCTGAGTTTTCATCTATGTAGATTGAAAAATTTTAGTTTTGTCATTGAAGATTGCAACTTGCAGCGTGTTGGAACTTCTCGCTATTGCCTTTTTAGGTTAGTTTGACGTTCGGGGTTGCAAACCACTTAAACACGCTTGTTAGGGATTTGGTATTGAAGGATCCCTCCTCCTTTCTCTCGTGTTCACAACGCTATTTCCCCAATTTGGCTAACCCTAGGTATTTTCGATTTTGGGCAAAAGAAAAGAAAAATAAAGAATGAAGAGAGAAGAAGAGAATAATTGAATTAACCTTCGAAAACTTAGGAAAAATGCATTTTTAGGGTATGAAAAAGGGCAAAGGAGAAACAAAGAAGAGAAGGAGGGAACGAAGGAACATGGATACCTGAATCCCAGTAGACGAACGAAACACTATACGTCTAGTGCTTGAGGCAATGCCGCCGAAAGTAGCACGAAGGAGCAAAGAGAAGCATGAATGAGCGAAACGAAAAATAAACATGAAGGAGCGAAATGAAAAAGAAGCACTAAAAAGCAAAAATGAAAAAGAAACACGAGTCATGGTGCTTATCTTAAGAAGTGTTATCTACTGTGTCCTAATACAGAGCGCTTTCGTTGGCTTCGAAACCGCGGAACGAAGCTGGAACGACAACAGACAAGACTCCGATGAACGAAGACGGTCCGGTGAACGATACAAATTCCGTGAATGACCTCATCTGCTCAGGCAACTACTTAGGCGAAGGTTGTGTGGGGAACACTTTCTCTCTAGAGTTCGCGCTCTCTCCCGAGCTTCTGTTCTCTCTCTAACAAATTCAAAATCTGAATATTGGAAATGAACCCCCAAAACTTGAAACTCCTTCTTCCAACTCTTTTTCCACGTTATTTTAATTTTTCAAATCATTTTCCACGTGCACCACTCTTATTTTGACACGTGTCCCGTGTTAAAATATTGTCAAAACTTGTTGTTAAAGTATATTTTCCTAAAAAAACATTAACCAGAACTCCTTTTCAAAACCTGAGAAATGTCAGAATACCCAAACAACGTAAAATTCAAATTGAAAATGAAGATATTTGTTCCTAAAATTACGTTATTACCTGTCTTTACACCATTTTTAGTAGGACTCACCAATTCTTAAAATAATAATATAGTGTCCACACGTCAGAGTGTCAAATGGGCGTAAGTTTTAATCGGGTATTTTTATACAGAATTATAACATTTTTACTTTATATATATATATATATATATATATATTATTATATTATATATATATATATATATATATATCATACACTTCTACATTTATTTTATACAAAATATAAATGTAAAATAGTTATAAAAGTATAAAATTTTATAATTTCTTTTAAAAAAATAGTAAAAAGTAAATAAGGATAGTAATAAATAAATATAAAAAATTTAGGTATGTAAATTTCTTTATATATTAGAGTTACATATTTGTATTTTAAATTATATATATATATATATATATATATATATATATTAAAAATCTTTAATCATATTTAAGTAAAAGCAATCTTTTAATGTTTTTTTTTTCAAACAACCCAGCGCTTATAAAACTAAAGGGACAACTTAAAAAAATATAATTTCTTACTTTTATATAAGCACATAAAGACATTTAACAAAGGTCTTTTACTAATAAAATAATTTATTGTAAAAATTAATATTCATTCATAATAATATAATTAAATTTAATTCTCAAATATGATTTTATAATTAATTTAATAAAAATATATTAGTGTCAAAAATATTTTTTTAGAGATTTTGTTAAGGAAACTTAAAGTAAGAACTTTACTTACTTGGTCTTAAATTGGTCGTATATACAGTGGTAAATATTAATATAATATACACTGATAAATTTTAATATCTTTAAGTAATAAGAGATCCTAATATTTTTAGGCATAAAGTAGAGGAAAACTTTAGTATTTAATTTGAATAATGGTTGGTGGAATGGCAATAAACAGCATGAATGCTGTTGTTTCCTTATTCTCCAAATATGCTTGATGCTGTAGCCACTAGTGAGTGATTGTGTGAAATCAACACGTGGAAATAATGATAGAGTGCATGTTAAGGCTTCATGTGTGGAGTTTATCAGAAGGGATCAATAGTGTTTGTTATGCATGACCCAGGGGGACCATATTTACCCTACTACCCACTTAGTGCATTGTAACCATTCATAAAGAAAATTATGTTTTTCAATCTATTTTTTAAAAAAATTAAAGATTCATCTTAAAATAATAATATAAAAAATAATATGATTTTTTTGTTGAGTTTTTAATATTATTTTTTTAATTTCTTTAAATAATATATATTAATATTTTAAAATATATTGAATATATTATGGAAAATATATTTTAAGGCTAAAGAACCTGAGAAAATATTAGGAACAATTAGAGCTATTTTAGAACCATAATATCGAAAAACAATGGTTGACAGTTTCATGACGAGTAAATAGGAATATTTTATTATAAAATAATAATAATTGTAAAAGAAATGTTAGTTTTAAATGTTAGGTTAATAGTTTTTATTTTCTCATTAATATTTATAAGTATATAATTTTTTTTCTCTTGTTAAAGTTCATAAGTGTCAATAGTTAGTTTTTATAATTCATTATTGTGATAACCGTTTTTGACAAAGTTTCTACTCTATAAATAAAGCATTTCTTGCATTCCAAAGAACACACCAAATCAAGTCTTCTCTTATCCTCTAAAAAAAACTTTATTCCTAAAGCTATATTCTTAGCTTTTCTTCCTTTCTTTTCTTATCTCCTTATATCCCGAGTTTATTCTTTTACTCTTTTTGGAGTTCCTTACCAGTTCTAAGATCCTCATAAATTTATGAGAAGTTCATGTTGTATCTTGGTGGATTTGCACAATACACCGCAGATAAGTCTTTAAGGACAATGAATCTACACACCTCGGGAAATTTTGTCCGTGATTTTGTCAGCTTTTCTACAACAATCTTAAGGACTTATCATTGACATCAACAACTAGATTCTTGAAATTAAAAAAATTATTTATGGAAACCACTTCCAAACGTGTTAAAAGTTGATGTCTTCTCTGGACAGAACTTCCGTAGAGGCTGGCAAGGTTCTGGCAGTAGTGATGACTTCTGATCACATTTGTAGGGATTGCGGATGAGGGTGAAAAAGAGGGAGATGAGTCGACAACTTAAAGTTCGTTGAAGTTAGGATGATGAACCCTAATTTTTATGTGTCGTGCCTTTGAAATGTTTGAGAAAAGGTGGAGGCGAATTTCTCTCTAGAGAAAGAAAAAGAAATAAGAAGATGAAATTGGGTTCCTGATTTTTTTTTTGTACACCCCAAATTAATTTCAACACCTCTTGTGGTAGGTAATGCAGTGGACCATTATCAAATATTTGAGTAATTTTTTTATACTCTACCTACAAATTAGAGAAGTACAACCATGTATTTTCTCGTTTACCAATGTTAAATATTTTAAAATTATGGGGATGTAGGTGATTTTACATAATTACTTGAAGAAATAAGTTTGATTTTTCACCGATATTACTCTTGGAACTAGAGAATATGTCGTTATATATTTATATATGAATGACATTTTAATGATTGACACATGCAATCAAATACTCTCTAAAAACTAAGGTTTCTAGAATCTCATGTTGAAATATAAGTTGCTTCTAGGCGAAGTCAATATGAATTTAGAAGGTAGAATCATAAGGGAGAGATATTATATTCCCATTCCAAAACAATACACTAAGAAACCTCTTAAGAAGTTTGAGTATTGAGACTTCAAAAATAGTGAGAACCACTTATGATACTAATTCTAAATGAATGAAAGGTAGATGAGAATCTATTCTCAACCTTAGTATGCCAAAATATTTGGGAGCTAACTACATTTGATGAGTTTTTCTAAAACTTGATATTACTTATGCAATAAGTAGACTAAGAATATATACTTAATATTTTAATTAGGAATATTTATATGCAAGTGCAAAAGATAGTTAAGATGTTCAATGAATTATGTCATTTAATATAGTAGATTTTTCGTTGTACTAGAAGGATACAATGATGCTAACTGGATCTCTGATTCAGATGAGACAAAATCCACTAGTGGTTATGTATTCACACTTGGGGGTGGTGCGATCATATGGAGAACAGCTAGACAAATAATTATTGCAAGATCAACAACAAAATATGTGTTTTTCGCTCTTGAGATGGTTGTTACTAAGGCTGAGTGGTTGAAAAATTTCTTAGTAAACATTCCACTAGGAATGAAACCAACCTCATTAGCGTCAATACACTGTGATTGCCAATCGACAATAACTATAGGTAAAAACAAGAATTGCAATGGAAAGAATAGACATATATAATTGAGACATAATTTGGGGCAGCAATTGCTAAAGAGTGGAACTATTTCCATTTATTATGTGAAGTCAAAACGAAATCTGGCAAATCCTCTGACAAAACCCCCAAGAAGACAAATGATATTAAAAACTCTTTTAGGAGAATAAGACTTAAGCCACTTGCAAACAAATAAGTGATGGTAGCCCAACCTTTGTGATTGGAGATCCATTAATAAGGATCATATGAGTAAAAATAAGTCACTCGTTAGTTCTGATAGCACCAAATTGATTTTAATAATTACGTCCATTCCTATGGTGTGTGCGAAAGTGCTAGAGAATACATTATGAGAGGTTAAATTGTCATTAAAATTCTATGTGGTGAAAGAATTTTAGCTTAAACAAAGTTCTTAATGATTTTCATATCCTTTATGAGTGGTGTATGATTTGCAGCATACACTTGATGAAATAACCTATATGAGTGTAGAGTGGGGCCGCTTGCATGAGATCTTGGCATGATATCTAGAATACTCATGAATATCGGGCACACACATGATGTAATAAGCGCAACACAATGATAACAACAAGGATTATGGGGGTGTATTGTGATTGATAAACCTCTAACACACGTCAAGTGTCTTTGGTTCATATAGCATGTTATACTAACTACACTATGTGTTAAGTTTCTTAATCAAAGACTGATTCATACAGTTTGTTATACCAACTCTGATGCATTACATCTTATGAGACCCATGATAAAAGTTTCTTATCTTTCTTTTGCGATATGTGGGGGAATGTTATAAATAATAATAATTGCAAAAGAAAAGTTAGTTTTAAACGTTGGCCAACAATTTTTATTTGTTCATTAACGTTCATAAATGCACAATTTTTTCTCTCATTAAAGATCATAAGTGCCAACAGTTAGTTTTTATTATTCATTATTGTGGAAACAATTTTTGACCAAGTTTTTGTTCTATAAATAGAGCATTTCCTGCATTCCAAAGAACACACCAAATTAAGCTTTCTCTTCTCCTCTCAAAAGGAAACTTTATTTCTAAAACTATCTTCTTAGTTTTTCTTCCTTTCTTTTATTATCCTCTTTATATATTGGGTTTATTCTTTTACTCTCTTTAGAGTTCCTTGCAAGTTCTGAGATCCTTAGAAATTTTTGAGAAGTTCATGTTGTATCCTGGGAGGCTTGCGCAATACACCGTTGATAAGTCTATTTGTCTATGACTAGACTTGATCTTGCTTATTCATTCTACATTTTATCTCAGTTTATTCAAAAACCTAATAAAGAGCATTCATAAGCAACCTTAAGGGTTCTTAGAATTTTGAAGGAAAATTCAGGACAATGTATTTTATTGTGGTTTAACAGTAAACTAGAACTACAAGGGTGATGTGACTTAGACTGAGCGAGTTGTCCACTTATAAGAGGTTCTTTAACCGGTTGGGTGGTGCT
Source organism: Vigna umbellata (assembly GCF_018835915.1). The sequence goes on from NW_025906836.1 coordinate 13,215, forward strand.
TCTTGGTTCTTCTCTAGTAGCTTGGAAAACTAAGAAACAATTAACTATTTATCGCTCTTTTGTAGAGGTTGAATATTGCTCTATGGCGACGATTACATGCGACTTAAAAGGACTCAAAGAGTTACTTGTTGTTGGAAATTAATTATTCTAAAGGAATACAATTGTAGTGTGATATTCAATTAGCATTACATATTGCTCGAAATCCAATTTTTATTAAAAACAAAATATATTGAAGTTGATTATCATTTTGTTCATAACAAAGTAACAATTGGCACTGTTGGTCCCTCGTATATTCCTACCAAGTTACAATTAGCAAATATTTTTCCAAAGGTCATAAGAAAAACCCAATTTGAGTCTCTTTTGTACAAGTTAGGCATTCAAGATCTTCATGCTTCATCTCAAGGAGATATTAAATACTATCATTATGGTTATTTATTTAATTATTAATTATGAAATATATTCTTAGCCTATTTATGAATGTAATTATGGACGTTATTTTATAGACATAATTATGGACATTAATTGGTGATAGTATTTGATGGACATAATTATGAACATTATTGGACAAACAATTTTAGGGATGATATTTTGACCTTTATTCACTGGAGTGTATATGTCAGTGGCCTATAAATAATAAAGGGAATGAGTTTTGTTGCTCTTAATGTTATCATATATCTTCTTACTCCAATTCCAATAATATAATTCATATGTTAAATTGCATATTGTCATAAAATTCCTTTCCCTTCAAAACACAGTTGTTCCTAATTAACCGCAAACCATAATACAACACAATTCTTTTTTGGTTTAATACCAATCTTAGTCCTAATTTTTGTCCGCTTTGTTCGAAATCATTCTAATTGTTTTAAAATGTTCAATGTACTCATAAAGATCGTGATTTGTGTTCAATTTAGTTCTTTTTGGCAAACGCTGTTTAAATCGTTAACAGCCAAATGTTTAGCTGTGCAATCAGTGAATGACATGTCATTTAATTGCTATCGTGAACACTTTAACCGAGCCACCATAGACATCTTCTTCGTCCAACAACCACCTAGAAACACCACCCATGGCCACCTACCAGCACTTCAATTGGCGCCACCCATGCATCCAACAACAACCATCACGAAACTCATTATCGCAAATCAAATGAACCCAAAACGAAAAAACAAATTCATGGAAAAAGATAAGAAAGGACCACCCCTAATTGTGATCACCAGAACCAACATCCTTCCAAAGAACAAATCAGATACATACTCCAAAAGAAAATTCCAAGTTCAGAAACCCTAACATTCGCGATCTGAACCATCATCCCCCACTGCGCAAAACTCAAATCTTTAGGGAAGAACAAAATCCCTAACCACTCGCAAAACAAAAAAGAACCAAGAATTCCCCAAATCGATTTTCAAACGAAAACCATATATTCTAATTTACAAAAACCAGATAACACAACAAAAACTCTTAAATCGAAACCCTCAATCGCCGGTCTTCTTGCCGCAAAACCACAAAAGAACGGTGGACTTCAATGACCCTATTTCTTACAAACTAATTCAATGATAATATTATATAGAAAGTGATTCCGTTACCAAAATATGTATAAAATCAAAAAGTTGGTCAGTATATTTAGATAGTAAATATTTATCATCAAATATTCTCTTCTTCTTATACGAAATTAATCTTTATTTCTAAATATAAAATCTCAATATCTTTTAAAAGAAATTATTAATAGTTCTAATTTATTTATTTTTATCAAAGTTTTTGTTATCTTAGAAAAGGAACTTTTTATTTATGTTAATTTTGTTACGAAAGAGTGCCTATATGCAAAACTATTTTTTTCAGTGTTGAAAAATTGATAATCTTAATTTAGGTTTTCACCTTTAAGTGTTTTCTCAAATGATGGAAATACATTTTTATAGTTTGAATTTCATATGCGGCTGTGATATATATTTTTTCTTTTATCTTATGTATTTGATTTTTAATATTATCATTTATATTTTGCAAAGTTAAGGCCTTCAATAATTTTTTGTTGTTGAGTGGTTTAATTAAATTCCTTCTATGAGGTGATAAATCATGGAAATTTTAAGGACTTGTGTAATCAAAATTGTTGGTTTTATTAATTTTTAGTAACTTACACAAATTTTGAATATAATGTTAAAGTAAGAAGCTTCATGCAAGAGCTTTGACGTAGTACAGTGTAAATTTTTTTTAATGCTAATGGACAGATTTTAAATCAAAATATGCATTAGTGAATTATTATTTTCAGTAATGCCAAATTTTCTTTAAAAATAAATTATACAAAAATAGAATGTATAGTTATTTTTTCATTTTCATTTTATTTATTGGTCAACAGAAACCCATTTTAAATAAAACGACAAAGCAAAAATGTGAAAAAGGTGTGCAAATAATAAAGGCCCGTTAACACATGAAGCCCGGCCCAATCTAATCGTATAGGTTCATTTAGTTTCGAATCATAAGGTGTACTGTATTTAAGGTGGGTCCAATACCACCATATCATTAGCCGTTCATATATATAGTACTCTAAAACCCTAATTGCCAGTGCCTCGGCTGTGTTCATCAGCATCTCTCAGCCTTGTTTTTAGAGGAACACCAGTGCAAGCAGGTACTCTTGTTTCTTTACAATAGTTACCGTGTTGATATTATATTTTCAGTTTTGATTATGTTTTCTACAAAGTGTGTTTGAATTTGACCTAAATCTATGTACCCAAAATTTCATTTTTGCTTAATTAACATTCTCTCTTAGGGAAATACTGACATGGGTTGAAGCGAAAGCAACTTTTGACGTAATATTCAACTTGGGTTTTTGCAATGCTTTTTTATTTCTCGATTTGTATGAAAACTGAGTGGTTTAGCCAAATTTGGAATCAGATTTGAGATATTCATTATGTTTAATTGCTGATTTCGGACTTTTCCAGCTTTTCCGATATATTTGTTCCTTGTATTGCCCAAAGTTATAATTTTTGTTTGTATTGCTATCATTTTTCTTCAAATTTTAATGTCCCTGATAACTTTTCTGTAAAGTTTGATTGTCTCTTTGTTCTGCAAAGTTAGTTTAGTTGTTAAATGACATTGACTTGTGTTTATTAGAGACAAGATGGCTGTTCCCTTGCTAAGCAAGAGAGTGGTGAAGAAGCGTGTCAAGAGGTTTAAGAGGCCCCAAAGTGACCGCAAAATTTCCGTGAAGGTATGTGTGCAGGATTAGTTTGCTTGGAAATTAGTTTCCTGGAGATTTTCAATGTTATGTGCTCTTTTGATAATTGAAAAGGGTATGCCTACGTTTAGATATTAGAGAATTGAACCTTGAATGACTTTCAGAGTAAGCTTAGATGTTTCCAGTTTGGTATCCCTAATGTTTTCCACTACCAATATAATTGCCACATCCCATAATATATGATTGTTTTCATCTTTTTGATACGTTTTGTTGTATATGTTGGTCAATAATCTTGAACATCATTGGTTCCAATGTATGCTCTTTTTGTATGCAGCCGAGCTGGCGCAGGCCAAAGGGTATTGATTCACGTGTGAGGAGAAAGTTCAAAGGATGTGTTTTGATGCCAAACATTGGTTATGGTTCAGACAAGAAGACCCGTCACTTTCTGCCTAATGGATTCAAGAAGTTTGTTGTCCACAATGTCAAGGATCTTGAACTTCTGATGATGCACAACAGGTAGTTACTGGTTGTTGTTTGCATGTAAAAATTTCCTTACCCTTTTGTTGGTACATTATGTTCCTGACTTGGTTACTATGGTTGATGAAACATCAGGACATACTGTGCTGAGATTGCACACAATGTGTCAACCAGGAAGAGAAAGGAGATTGTAGAACGTGCTGCACAGTTGGATGTTGTTGTTACCAACAAACTTGCCAGGTTGCGCAGCCAAGAAGATGAGTGATTGCTGTTGCTAAATCAAATAATTTTGCTTTTATCCTTTAATGTATGGACTTGGCTGAATATCTTTTCAAAATTATTCGTGTTATGTTGTTATCTTTCTTTTGGATCAAGAGCTTCTTAGTGTTTGACTAGTTGAGCTATAACTTCTTTGACTTCTTCATATAAGTAGTCATTTTATGCTATATTCCCTTGTTTTTTTTATAAAACGTATTTTTGCATTTTATGCATATGAAGCTGCATGATTTGGATGCATGGGTCTCTGCACTTATTTTGAATGATATTGTGTTTCAAATGAGTTGTAGCTTGATGATTTGGTGTCGGTTACAACCCTGGAATGTACCATTTAAAATAGCTTCTCTTCAAATGATTTTCTGAATCAATACTTGTTATACTAAATTAGAATTACAATATAATTTATTAAAAAGATTTAAATTAACGTTCTAAAAAATCTATTTTAGTTTAAATATGTATAATTAAGTTAAATTTTTTATGGAGTTGAAAATAGAATAAGATACAATGCCAAGTCTGAGTAGGAAATTCCCAGTATCTTTGAAGAAGCTCTTACAGTCTTGCAAATACTCTTTAGTTGCTTTCTTAGAAAATTGAGGAAAATGAAGATTGATCTTTTTACCTTTTATAAATGATTAATGTATTTTAATCTTTGGATATGTTGGTTTTTGTCACTAACCAAAAATTAATATTCATAATTCATTTTCTATTTTAATTTTTAGTTTAAAACTTTCAATTTCATTTTTGATATGCTAGTTTAACGAACTAGATATACCAGATTAAAACCGACTGGCGCCACATCCAGTTGAAATCGGATTTTTTCATCCAAAATAATTTCTGATCTTTAAACATGATAGCAAAAAAGATATTTTGGTATATATTGGTGTCCCTCATATATTAGTTATTTGATGAAATCAGAAAAAAGTTTATTTAAAAATTCGTCGTAGATATATGGTCTTATATGGAAAACCAATATCTGGAATATACTTTTTTTATTTAAATTTTACAAAGTACAAAATTTAAACAAACATTTATTATATTTTCCTACGTAATTTCCGGACCATAATTTTTCCATGATTTAGGTTCAGGAAAATATAAACCATAAATTTTCACCAGATTGCTTTTATTATTCTATTAAAATATAACAAAAAGAATTCTTAATTTAACGTAAATTAAGAATAGCCGTAATAAACATTAATGAGTAAATCAGTTATTTGGATGAAGTTATTGTTGTTGGTCTTTTGTATTTATTTTTATTGAATATCCAATAAATAATTTAATTCGTTGCTTACAGTAGTTTGTTTTAGTAAAAAAATATTTACTTTTTTCGTGAAGAATAAACGTGGTCTCAAACCTCTATTTTCCTCTAGTATTACACCTGTATAGTAAAACGTTCGGTAATACTTTTTTTTCTCATTGAAAAACATTGCAATAAAATAAAAAAGGTTAGGTTTTTGCTTCCTATACCCTGTCATTTTCTTCCAACACCCTATCATTTTATTTAATACCTGTTTTGTCCTTCTGAGTTTTATTTGAAAGTTGTCTACGAAGCAACGTAGATATAACGATGCTTCGTTTTCATGGTGACGTTTGATGTGCAGTAAGATTGGTGTTAGTGATTTGAAGTGTTAAATTATATTAATTTAATATTTAGTTTATGTAATTTAAAGAATAATTTTAATAGAAATTCTAATGTAATAATTATTAAAATATGAATATACTAAAGTCATGAAATTATTTTAGAGTTATAAAAATTAATCTATTTCTTATTATTTTATGAAAGATACTTTTCACATTTTATTAATTTTTTTAAAATATTATAAGTTAATGATAATTACTTTTTAAAAAAGTGGAAAAGGGTTACGTTCTTATAGGATAATTCTATATTATCAAGAACGTGACTTTGATAGTGTAAGATTTTTTATCCGGATAATTCTATATTATCAAGAAGGTATTATTAAAGAGAAGTAAGGAAAGGAAAACTTTTGATTAAGTTAATTTGAAATTTACCAAAAAAAACATAATTTAATCAAATAACATTTGAGAACAATTTAATCATGGACATATATTTCATTATAAGTCGCATAAATTATAAAATTCTTAAAATTCATAATTTCAAAATAATATTTTTTATAATTGGGATAAAACATCATTTATGGATAATCATAAAATATAGAAAACCTGATTATGAAACTACATATAAACAATTTTATATTTCAATCAAAATTGTTTACATGCGGTATTAGAACTAAGTTTTTTTAGATTTTATGATTTTCCATGAATTTTTTTACTAATTATAGAAATCACTAATTTTGAAATTATAGACTTTTGAGATTTTATAATTTTCATTGTCTATAATCAAATTGAATCTGATGATTAAATTGTTCTCGAATTTTATTTGATTGAATTAAGTTGTATTTGTAAATGTCAATTTCAATTAAATTGAAAAGGAAAACAAGTTTACTATTGCTGCATGAAGGACAAGAGGTTGCATTTGGTTATATTATTAGGGTACTATTTATTCTACCACTAGAGCACTCGTCCATTTAATGAAATCCGTTGACTTGAATTGGAACATTTTTTGTTCTGTAACATGAATTAATACTGCATTGAGTGTTTAAAATTGCAAGCCAGTGTTTTAGATTGAAAAGTAAGTTTTCCATGTGACGTAACGGAAATCTGTTACAGGAATTTAATTGCATATAGTTTTGTTTTCAAAAGTCAAATGATTAAAATCTTAGATGAATGTTTTGTTATTAAAGTTTATTATTATAAAACATTTATGGATATATATAATATATCTATAGTGAGTGGTCATTACCGTGTCATCTAAAATTGGGTCATTGTTTATAATTAATAACATTAAAATAAATAATTTGATATACTTAGTAAACATGTTTGTATATCCAAATATAACATAAATATAGACTTAATATGATGGTAGACAATATGAAATCGATTAGTTTAAGTGTTACGGAAAGATGAACTTAAATGAATGATTTATATGATTATCTATCTGTTTAAGTATCATCCAAAGATGAACTTAAATGTATGATTAGTGTAGTTATTTTGTTTGAATCCATTCATTTTATCAAAACATTAATGTATGAGATTGTATATTGTTTCTACCTTCCATGAATTTATTTGGTTTGAGTAACAATGTAGTCAAATTTAATGGGCTACACTATGTTGATTGGTAAGAACAAATTCAGTTCCAACTGGGTGTGTTTGACTTGGATATGACTATTACTATAGATGAAATGTCCCATAGCCATTACGGAGACCAATACAAGTGATGACAAGTCTCTTTATGAGGCTTGACATAAGTCTAATAGGTTGTCCCTAAACTTGATGCACATGTCCATGGTAGAGAATGTAAAGTCTTCTATGCCTAAAACGGAAAATGCAAAAGAATTCATGAAAATGATTAAGGAGTACTCACAACAAGACATAATTGACAAGTATATTGTGAGAACTCTTATGAGTGAGCTGACAACTAAAACGTTTAACTGGTCTTAACCCATTCATGACCATGTAACTAGAATGGCTAATAGCAACAAGGTTTGAAGTGAATGAGAATGAAAGTGAATGGGAATGAAAGTGAATGAGTCTTTTATAGTAGAATTTATCATGAACTCTCTTCCTCATGAATTTAGCCAGTTTTAGGCGAATTATAACACTCTTAAGGATAAATGGAACTTTTAAGAAATCAAGACCATGTTGGTACAAGAGGAAAAGAGGTTGAAGAAAATGAAAGACCATTCTTCCATCTCACAACTCATGATGGTGCTAGCTTTAGTAAAACCAAATCAGGANTTGTTCATAACAAAGTAACAATTGGCACTGTTGGTCCCTCGTATATTCCTACCAAGTTACAATTAGCAAATATTTTTCCAAAGGTCATAAGAAAAACCCAATTTGAGTCTCTTTTGTACAAGTTAGGCATTCAAGATCTTCATGCTTCATCTCAAGGAGATATTAAATACTATCATTATGGTTATTTATTTAATTATTAATTATGAAATATATTCTTAGCCTATTTATGAATGTAATTATGGACGTTATTTTATAGACATAATTATGGACATTAATTGGTGATAGTATTTGATGGACATAATTATGAACATTATTGGACAAACAATTTTAGGGATGATATTTTGACCTTTATTCACTGGAGTGTATATGTCAGTGGCCTATAAATAATAAAGGGAATGAGTTTTGTTGCTCTTAATGTTATCATATATCTTCTTACTCCAATTCCAATAATATAATTCATATGTTAAATTGCATATTGTCATAAAATTCCTTTCCCTTCAAAACACAGTTGTTCCTAATTAACCGCAAACCATAATACAACACAATTCTTTTTTGGTTTAATACCAATCTTAGTCCTAATTTTTGTCCGCTTTGTTCGAAATCATTCTAATTGTTTTAAAATGTTCAATGTACTCATAAAGATCGTGATTTGTGTTCAATTTAGTTCTTTTTGGCAAACGCTGTTTAAATCGTTAACAGCCAAATGTTTAGCTGTGCAATCAGTGAATGACATGTCATTTAATTGCTATCGTGAACACTTTAACCGAGCCACCATAGACATCTTCTTCGTCCAACAACCACCTAGAAACACCACCCATGGCCACCTACCAGCACTTCAATTGGCGCCACCCATGCATCCAACAACAACCATCACGAAACTCATTATCGCAAATCAAATGAACCCAAAACGAAAAAACAAATTCATGGAAAAAGATAAGAAAGGACCACCCCTAATTGTGATCACCAGAACCAACATCCTTCCAAAGAACAAATCAGATACATACTCCAAAAGAAAATTCCAAGTTCAGAAACCCTAACATTCGCGATCTGAACCATCATCCCCCACTGCGCAAAACTCAAATCTTTAGGGAAGAACAAAATCCCTAACCACTCGCAAAACAAAAAAGAACCAAGAATTCCCCAAATCGATTTTCAAACGAAAACCATATATTCTAATTTACAAAAACCAGATAACACAACAAAAACTCTTAAATCGAAACCCTCAATCGCCGGTCTTCTTGCCGCAAAACCACAAAAGAACGGTGGACTTCAATGACCCTATTTCTTACAAACTAATTCAATGATAATATTATATAGAAAGTGATTCCGTTACCAAAATATGTATAAAATCAAAAAGTTGGT
>NW_025906838.1:0-10937 GCF_018835915.1 Vigna umbellata
TCAAATAAACGTAAGAGTTCTTGTTAAACAGAATCATATAATTGAAAGTTAAAAGAGTAATATTAAAATATTCAACATTACAAATTAATAGAAAAATTATTTATTTATCACAAATAAAATTCAATATTAGTTATCGTGATGAGAAGTCAACTTATACATAACCTAAGTGAAAAACAATTTAAAAAATTATAAATGATTTAATCCTTGATAATTGGTGATCTAATTTGAAGGGAAAAACCTAAACATATGACACTTCTCCTTACTTTAATAACAGAAAATATTAAAATTTACTTTCAATAGGATCTTAAAGTTGTTTTCCTATAAAAATAGATAAGTAATTTATTTTTCAGTTTTACAATAAACAAAGTAATTTCCTTTTCGGTCTTACAATAAACAAGACTTACAATATTATCTTTCTATACTTCTCTAAAAAAACATTTTCATGATAAAATATTTAGTTTTTTTTCTTCATAAAATAGAAGATTATATGAAATAGTTATTACAGTTTAATAGTTAATTTAATATCTTCATAAATCATAAGACTTATTGATAATTATAAATTTTATTTCAGTCTTATAATAAACAAGACTTATAACATAATTATCTTATATTTCTCTAAAAAAATATCTTCAAGTTGAAATATTTAGTTTTTTTTAATAAAATATAAGATTATTTTAAATAGTTATGACATTTTGATGGTCAACTTAATAGTTTCTTTAAGTCATTAGGTTTGATTGACAATAATAAACTCTGTTTCAGCCTTATAATAAACAAAACTTTTAACATGATCCTTTTATACTTCTCTCAAAAAAAAATATCTTCATGCTAAAATGTTTAGTTTACTCCATAAAATATAAGATAATGTGAAATAGTTATTACAATTTGATTGTTAACTTAATATTTTTCTAAGTTACACAACAATAAACTCTGTTTCAGTCTTACAATTAACAAGACTAACTACAGAATCCTTTTACACATCTCTCAAAAAAACATCTTTATGTTAAAATGTTTATTCTTTTCCATAAAATATAAGATTATGTGAAATAGTTATTACATTTTGAGGTTAACTTAATATCTTCATAAATCATAAGGCTTGATTAATAACAAAAAACTATATTTCAGTCTTACAATAAACTAAGACTTACAACATAATCCTTTTTTTAATTATCTCAAGAAAAACATCTTCATGTAAAATGTTTAGTCTATTCCATAAAATATAAGATGGTGAAATAGTTATTAAAATTTGATTGTTAACTTAATAAGTCATAAAGGCTTGATTGACAGCAACAAACTCTGTTTCAGTCTTACAATAAACAAGACTTATAACATAATCATTTTATACTTCTCTCAAGAAAAACATCTTCATGTTAAAATGTTTAGTTTTTTTCAATAAAATATAAGATTATGTGAAATAGTTATTAAATTTTGATGTTAACTTAATATCTTCGTAAGTCATAAGACTTGATTGACAACAATAAACTATGTTTCAGTCTTACAGTAAAATAGACTTACAACATAATCCTTTTATACTTCTCTCAAGAAAAACATCTTCATGTTAAATTGTTTAGTCTACTCCGTAAAATATAAGATTATGTGAAATAGTTATCAAAGTTTGACTGTTAACTTAATATCTTCCTAAGTCAAAAAGACTTGATTGACAACAATAAACTCTGTTCAGTCTTACAATAATCAAGACTTCTAACATAATCATTTTATACTTCTCTTAAGAAAAACATTTTTATGTTAAAATGTTTAGCTTTTTTCCTTAAAATATAAGATTATGTGAAATAGTTATCATATTTTAATGTTAAGTTAATATCTTCATATGTCATAAGACTTGGTTGACAACAATAAACTATGTTTCAGTCTTACAATAAACAAGACTTACAACATAAGTTTTAAACTTCTCTTAAGAAAAATATTTTTATGTTAAAATTTTTAATAGACTCCATAAAATATAAGATTACATGAAATATTTATTATAGTTTGATTGTTAACTTACTACCTTCCTAAGTCATAAAGATTTGATTGACAGCCATAAACTTTGTTTCAGTCTTATAATGAAAAGACTTACAACATAATCATTTTATATTTCTTTTAAGAAAAAACATTTTCATGTTAAAATGTTTAGTTTTTTCCATAAAATATAAGATTATGTGAAATAATTATTACATTTTGATGTTAATTTAATATCTTTGTACGTCATAAGGCTTGATTGACAATCATGAACTATGTTTCAGTCTTACAATAAACAAGACATAAAACATAATACTTTTATACTTCTTTCAAGAATAACATCTTCATGCTAAAATGTTTAGTTTACTCATAAAATATTAGATTATGTTAAATAGTTATTACATTTTGATGTTAACTTAATATATGATTATTGTTTAGTTTTTCCAAGTTTAACATTTTTTACAATACCAGGTATGAGGATTCTTAGATATAATACTAATTTTTAAACTTAAATTATGTAACTTTTGGTAGTAATTGCTATTGGGAGTCATTCAGGAAGGAAAAATCACTCATTCCAGTACTATATACTTGTACAAAATAGCTTCTCAATTTCCTGAAAGTTAATTATAGTTCAATGCAATCTGATAGCAAAAAGTAAAGTTATTAATGAAAGATCATTATTCAAAGTATATTCATATACACAACACACATTAAATATTTATAAGTTAGCAGCAGGTTTTAAAAACAAAAAATTGTTACCAAAAGCTGAGTAAGAAGACATAACATTGATGTATGCTAAAACTCTCTTGATAGGGTACCATATATAAGGTTTGAATGGTGTGGCTTCACCTTCAAGTCCTATAAAGAGAAAATTGTAAGTTTTATGGGATTCAAAATTGGATATTACTAAGACTAAGTTCATAATAATTTAACCTTTTTGTTTTGTTCTTTATTTCCAATAACTTCCACAAGAGAAAGAGTGAATAATATTCAGAAGTTCCAAGTGGAAGTGTAATGAGAAAGGAGTTTTTCAGCAAAATATTTAAGTAGATAGTGAATATTTGCCATAGGTAAATAATCATAGGAACAAATTTCGAGAGCACAGCTAATTAATTTAGTGAAGCACATAAACATAAGTGTTAATTACCTATGAGACCCAATGTATACTGATCATAAGCACAAACATAAAGAGGAGTTTTAAATCATAATAAAAGAAAGTGAAACTCGTTTTACGAATTTATGTAGGTTTGCTAGAAAAAAACAAATAAAAATATGCAAATTCTCTGTTAGTTCAAAACATGTATAATCAATATAAAATAATTAATCATTAATAACAAAACTTCTATTGAGGTGACAACTATAACAAAATTCAAAACCTGAAACCTATTCAATTTCTTAGAACCAGAAAATTAACTTTTATTCATTCAAAACATGAATCATTAACAATAAAATAAAAGCAACAATCCTAAACATATGAGACTTCTCCTTACTATAATAAAACAAAATATTAAAATTTATTTTTATCAGTGTCTTAAAGTTGTTTTCCAACAGAGATATATGAGTAATTTGCTTTACAGTCTTACAATAAAGAAGAGTTACAATATTATCTTTTTATACTTTTCTAAAAAACAATATTTTGTTGAAATAATTAGTTTTTTTTCTACATAAAATAAAAAATTTGTTAAATAGTTATTACAGTTTAATTGTCAATTTAATATCTTCATAAATCATAAGGCTTGATTAACCAAGATAAACTCTAATTCAGTCTTATAATAAAAAAGATTTATAACAATTCTTTTATATTTCTCAAAAAAAATATCTTCAAGTTGAAATGTTTAGTTTTTTTCTCCATAAAATATAAGATTATATGAAATAGTTATTACATTTTGATTGTCAACTTAATATCTTCTTAAGTCATAAGGCTTGATTAATAATAATAAACTCGGTTTCAGTCTTATAATAAATAAGATTTACAACATGATCCTTTTATATCTCTCAAAAAAAATATCTTTACGTTAAAATGTTTAGTCTACTCTAAAAAATATAAGATTATGTGAAATAATTATTACAGTTTGATTGTTAACTTAACATCTTTCTAAGTCATATAAACTTGATTGACAGCAATAAACTCTGTTTCAATCTTACAATAAACAAGACTTACAATATAATCCTTTTATACTTCTCTCAAGAAAAATATCTTCATGTTAAAATGTTTAGTATTTTCCATAAAATATATCATCATGTGCATTAGTTATTATATTTTGATGTTAACTTAATATCTTCGTAAGTTATAAGGCTTGATTGACACCAATAGACTCTGTTTCCATCTTACCATAAATAAAACCTACAACATAATCCTTTTATACTTCTCTCAAAGAAAAAATATGTTACAATATAATCATTTTATCTTCTCTCAAGAAAAACATCTTCATGTTAAAATGTTTAATTTTTTTCATAAAATATATCATTACGTGCAATAGTTATTACATTTTGATGTTAACTTAATATCTTCGTAAGTCATAAGGCTTGATTGACATCAATAGACTCTGTTTCAATCTTACCATAAACAAAACTTACAACATAATCCTTTTATACTTCTCTCAAGAAAAAATATCTTCATGTTAAAATGTTTAGTCTACTCTATAAAATATAAGATTATGTGAAATAGTTATTACAGTTTGATTGTAAACTTAATATCTTTCTAAGTCATAAAGGCTTATTAATTGACAATAATAAAATCTGTTTCAGTCTTACAATAAAGAAGATTTACAACATAATCATTTTATACTTCTCTTAAGAAAAACATTTTCATGTTAAAATGTTTAGTCTTTTCCATAAAATATAAGATTGTGTTAAATAATTATTGCATTTTGATGTTAACTTAATATCTTTATAAGTCATAAGGCTTGATTGATACGAATAAACTATGTTTCAATCTTCCCGTAAATAAGACTTACAACATAATCCTTTTACAATTTTCTAAAGAAAAATATAAATGTTTAGTCAATTCTACAAAATATAAGATTATGTGAAATAGTTATTATAATTTGATTGCTAACTTAATATCTTTCTAAGTCATAAAGGCTTGATTGAGAGCAATAAATTTTATTTCAATCTTACAATAAATAAGATTTACAGCATAATCCTTTTATATTTCTCTCAAGAAAAGCATCTTCATGTTAAAATGTTTAGTCTTTTTCATAAAATATAAGATTATGTGAAATAGTGATTATATTTTGATGTTAACTTATTATCTTCTAAGTCATAAGGCTTGATTGGCAGCAATAAACTATGTTTTAGTCTTATAATGAAAGAGACTTATAACATAATTTTTTTATATTTTTCTGAAGAAAAACATCTTCATTTTAAAATCATTAGTCTACTCCATAAAATATAAAATTATGTGAAATAGTTATTATATTTTCATGTAACTTAATATATGATTATTGTTTAATTTTTTCAAGTTTAACAGTTTTTACATTACCAGGTACGAAGATTCTTTTATAGAATACTAATTTTTAAACTCAAATTATGTAATTTTTGGTAGTAATTTTTATTGGAAATCCTTCCAGAAGGAAAAATCACTTATTCCAATACTAAATACTTGTGCAAAATAGCTTCCCAATTTGCAGAGAGTTGACTATAGATCANGTCATAAGGCTTGATTGACAATCATGAACTATGTTTCAGTCTTACAATAAACAAGACATAAAACATAATACTTTTATACTTCTTTCAAGAATAACATCTTCATGCTAAAATGTTTAGTTTACTCATAAAATATTAGATTATGTTAAATAGTTATTACATTTTGATGTTAACTTAATATATGATTATTGTTTAGTTTTTCCAAGTTTAACATTTTTTACAATACCAGGTATGAGGATTCTTAGATATAATACTAATTTTTAAACTTAAATTATGTAACTTTTGGTAGTAATTGCTATTGGGAGTCATTCAGGAAGGAAAAATCACTCATTCCAGTACTATATACTTGTACAAAATAGCTTCTCAATTTCCTGAAAGTTAATTATAGTTCAATGCAATCTGATAGCAAAAAGTAAAGTTATTAATGAAAGATCATTATTCAAAGTATATTCATATACACAACACACATTAAATATTTATAAGTTAGCAGCAGGTTTTAAAAACAAAAAATTGTTACCAAAAGCTGAGTAAGAAGACATAACATTGATGTATGCTAAAACTCTCTTGATAGGGTACCATATATAAGGTTTGAATGGTGTGGCTTCACCTTCAAGTCCTATAAAGAGAAAATTGTAAGTTTTATGGGATTCAAAATTGGATATTACTAAGACTAAGTTCATAATAATTTAACCTTTTTGTTTTGTTCTTTATTTCCAATAACTTCCACAAGAGAAAGAGTGAATAATATTCAGAAGTTCCAAGTGGAAGTGTAATGAGAAAGGAGTTTTTCAGCAAAATATTTAAGTAGATAGTGAATATTTGCCATAGGTAAATAATCATAGGAACAAATTTCGAGAGCACAGCTAATTAATTTAGTGAAGCACATAAACATAAGTGTTAATTACCTATGAGACCCAATGTATACTGATCATAAGCACAAACATAAAGAGGAGTTTTAAATCATAATAAAAGAAAGTGAAACTCGTTTTACGAATTTATGTAGGTTTGCTAGAAAAAAACAAATAAAAATATGCAAATTCTCTGTTAGTTCAAAACATGTATAATCAATATAAAATAATTAATCATTAATAACAAAACTTCTATTGAGGTGACAACTATAACAAAATTCAAAACCTGAAACCTATTCAATTTCTTAGAACCAGAAAATTAACTTTTATTCATTCAAAACATGAATCATTAACAATAAAATAAAAGCAACAATCCTAAACATATGAGACTTCTCCTTACTATAATAAAACAAAATATTAAAATTTATTTTTATCAGTGTCTTAAAGTTGTTTTCCAACAGAGATATATGAGTAATTTGCTTTACAGTCTTACAATAAAGAAGAGTTACAATATTATCTTTTTATACTTTTCTAAAAAACAATATTTTGTTGAAATAATTAGTTTTTTTTCTACATAAAATAAAAAATTTGTTAAATAGTTATTACAGTTTAATTGTCAATTTAATATCTTCATAAATCATAAGGCTTGATTAACCAAGATAAACTCTAATTCAGTCTTATAATAAAAAAGATTTATAACAATTCTTTTATATTTCTCAAAAAAAATATCTTCAAGTTGAAATGTTTAGTTTTTTTCTCCATAAAATATAAGATTATATGAAATAGTTATTACATTTTGATTGTCAACTTAATATCTTCTTAAGTCATAAGGCTTGATTAATAATAATAAACTCGGTTTCAGTCTTATAATAAATAAGATTTACAACATGATCCTTTTATATCTCTCAAAAAAAATATCTTTACGTTAAAATGTTTAGTCTACTCTAAAAAATATAAGATTATGTGAAATAATTATTACAGTTTGATTGTTAACTTAACATCTTTCTAAGTCATATAAACTTGATTGACAGCAATAAACTCTGTTTCAATCTTACAATAAACAAGACTTACAATATAATCCTTTTATACTTCTCTCAAGAAAAATATCTTCATGTTAAAATGTTTAGTATTTTCCATAAAATATATCATCATGTGCATTAGTTATTATATTTTGATGTTAACTTAATATCTTCGTAAGTTATAAGGCTTGATTGACACCAATAGACTCTGTTTCCATCTTACCATAAATAAAACCTACAACATAATCCTTTTATACTTCTCTCAAAGAAAAAATATGTTACAATATAATCATTTTATCTTCTCTCAAGAAAAACATCTTCATGTTAAAATGTTTAATTTTTTTCATAAAATATATCATTACGTGCAATAGTTATTACATTTTGATGTTAACTTAATATCTTCGTAAGTCATAAGGCTTGATTGACATCAATAGACTCTGTTTCAATCTTACCATAAACAAAACTTACAACATAATCCTTTTATACTTCTCTCAAGAAAAAATATCTTCATGTTAAAATGTTTAGTCTACTCAATAAAATATAAGATTATGTGAAATAGTTATTACAGTTTGATTGTAAACTTAATATCTTTCTAAGTCATAAAGGCTTATTAATTGACAATAATAAAATCTGTTTCAGTCTTACAATAAAGAAGATTTACAACATAATCATTTTATACTTCTCTTAAGAAAAACATTTTCATGTTAAAATGTTTAGTCTTTTCCATAAAATATAAGATTGTGTTAAATAATTATTGCATTTTGATGTTAACTTAATATCTTTATAAGTCATAAGGCTTGATTGATACGAATAAACTATGTTTCAATCTTCCCGTAAATAAGACTTACAACATAATCCTTTTACAATTTTCTAAAGAAAAATATAAATGTTTAGTCAATTCTACAAAATATAAGATTATGTGAAATAGTTATTATAATTTGATTGCTAACTTAATATCTTTCTAAGTCATAAAGGCTTGATTGAGAGCAATAAATTTTATTTCAATCTTACAATAAATAAGATTTACAGCATAATCCTTTTATATTTCTCTCAAGAAAAGCATCTTCATGTTAAAATGTTTAGTCTTTTTCATAAAATATAAGATTATGTGAAATAGTGATTATATTTTGATGTTAACTTATTATCTTCTAAGTCATAAGGCTTGATTGGCAGCAATAAACTATGTTTTAGTCTTATAATGAAAGAGACTTATAACATAATTTTTTTATATTTTTCTGAAGAAAAACATCTTCATTTTAAAATCATTAGTCTACTCCATAAAATATAAAATTATGTGAAATAGTTATTATATTTTCATGTAACTTAATATATGATTATTGTTTAATTTTTTCAAGTTTAACAGTTTTTACATTACCAGGTACGAAGATTCTTTTATAGAATACTAATTTTTAAACTCAAATTATGTAATTTTTGGTAGTAATTTTTATTGGAAATCCTTCCAGAAGGAAAAATCACTTATTCCAATACTAAATACTTGTGCAAAATAGCTTCCCAATTTGCAGAGAGTTGACTATAGATCAATGCAATCTGATAAGGAAAAGTCAAGTTATTAATGAAAGATCATTCATTATTCAAAAGTATATTCATATACACAACACACATTAAATATTTATAAGTTACCAGCAGGTTTTGAAAACAAAAAATTGTTACCAAAAGCTGAGTAAGAAGACATAACAGTGATGTATGCTAAAGCTTTTTTGATAGAGTACAATATATAAGATTTGAATCTCGGGCTTCACCCTGCATTATAAAGAGAAAATATTGGAAGTTTGATGGGATTCAAAATTGGATATTAGTAAGACTAAGTTCATAATAGTTTAACCTTTTTGCTTTGTTCTTTATTTCCAATAACTTCCACTAGAGAAAGAGTGAATAATATTCAGAAGTTCCAAGTGGAAGTGTAATCAGAGAGGGGTTTTTCAGCAAAATATTTAAGTAGATCGTCAATTAGCCATAGCAACATAATCATAGTAACAAAATTCGAAGGCACAGCTAATTAATTTAGTTAAGCACATAAGCATATACCAGAAAAAAAAGTGTTTATCACCTATGAGACCAAATGTATAGGAATCATGAGCACAAACAGGAGGGGTTTTGAATCAATATAAAAGAAAGTGAAACTTGTTTTACAAATTTGTGCATATTTGGGCGAGAAAAAACAAATAGAAATATGTAACAGTATGTTAATTCTCTATTAGTTCAAAACATGTATAATCAATATAAAGTAACTAATCATTAATAACAAATTTTCTATTGAGGTGACAACTAACAAATCCAAAACCTGAAACTTATTCAATTTGTTAAAAATAGAAATTAACTTTTATTTATTCAAAACATGATTAACAATAAAATAAAAGCAACAATCTTAATCATATTACATCAAGATTTATTTTTAGGACCTTAAAATTGTTTTCAGGTAAAAATATGAGTAATTTGTTCTTCAGTTTTATAATAAATAAACAAGACTTACACGGTAGAATCCTTTTATACTTTCTTTAAAAGAATATCTTTATTATTCAAATGTTTAGTTTTCTTATACAAAAATATTATGTGATATAATTATTACAGTTTGATTATGAACTTAGTATCTTAGTAAGCCATAAGATTTGATTGAAAATAAAAAAATTTATTTCAGTCTTACAATAAACAAGACTTATAACATAATCCTTTTATATTTTTTTCAAGACTTATAACATAAACAAGACTTATAACATAATCCTTTTATATTTGTATGTTAAAATGTTTAGTCTACTCTATAAAATATAAGATTATGTGAAATAATTATTATACTTCTCTCAAGAAAAATATCTTCATGTTAAAATGTTTAGCCTACTCCATAAAATATAAGATTATGTGAAATAATTATTACAATTTGATTGTTAACTTAATATTTTTGTAAGTCATAAGACTTAATTGACAACAATAAACTCTCTTTTAGTATTAAAATAAACAAGACTTACAAAATAATCATTTTATACTTCTTTCAAAAAAAACATCTTCATATTAAAATGTTTAGTCTTTTCTATAAAATATAAGATTATGTGAAATAATTATTATAATTTGATTGTTAACTATATGTTCGTATATCATAACTTTTGATTGACAGCAATAACCTTTGTTTCAATAGTAGATTGAACTATTATTTCTTGTTTATTTTAAAAAAGTTCTATATCTAAGACTAAGCAATGTCCTAAGTGTTTTTCATGTTGTCAATGCAGTTTACCTAACATGGTTGAGAACACCAACAATTTGAAATCCTTATTTTTCTCAAACTTGTCAAAAAAAATGTAAATTTTTTATATCTAATTACTCTTCTAGCAATTTTTAAGTGTGTTTGACTTGCAAAGAGTATGATCCAAGATAAAATAAATATGGCACTTAATTTGTCTGGTTTTCTTGTTGTAAGTACCTAATCAAACTAGTCAACTATGTCTCATCTACACTT
>NW_025906842.1:14970-39687 GCF_018835915.1 Vigna umbellata
TTAAGTAAAAAAAATGTTATATTAAACAAGATAATATATAATTCACTTGTTATTCTAACCCACAAATAATGCT
Organism: Vigna umbellata; assembly: GCF_018835915.1. Next base: position 15,044 of record NW_025906842.1, read on the forward strand.
AACTACTACACGACAAGCAGGTTCACTAGGTTTATATAATTAAAGGTGTTAGACTTTTATGCAATATAGGGTTCTCAAATTTGAGGTGGCTAAACTAATGCTAAAACCTCTCAATCTATTCAAATAAGAGCAAATTCAAAAGGCAATGTTTCTTCTCATTAACGAAACGTAGAAAAGCTAGAATATGAACTTAAATTGACAACCTTACCAAAAAGATATATGGTGCAATTCATCAAGATTACTTAGAATGTTTTTTTATATTATCGTTAATACGAAAAAATCATTAATTTTTTTAATAAAATTTCATATTGACCAACTATAATAGAATCTTCTCTATCAACGTGTGTGTGTATATATATATATATATATATATTTATTTTTTTTTCTTTTTTTTTTCTTCCATGAAATTGGAATTCAATGTACTTAAAGGAAACTAGTAGAGTTTCACTTCAATCAATGAACTTGCCCTTGTCCTTGATTTGCTTAATTAAATTTTATATGCATTTTCAATTAATAAAGGTAGTACTCACTAGACAAAGGAATCAAAGAAAAGATGGGGGGACCATATTTGCAATTATACTTTTGTTGGACTTATTTCTCTTTCTAGCAAACTTAAATAGCATACCCTCCTTTCTCCCACTTTATTTTAATCCTACTATCAAAACGTGGCTACATTATCTTCTCATTTATTCATTGCAAATAAGTTATATACCTTTCAATTACTTTATAATAATAAGTTCACAATTACAAAAAAAGAAAAAAAAATGCATTCAACTTTAGTTTTTCTTGTACAAACACCTTTCTCTTACAATAGCATGGAAGGATGACTCATTAAATCTATATATGTTCAAAATATAGGCTAAAAAAATTCAGTGAAAAGGAAAAAAGAAATTAAAAAAATAAGAAACATTTTAGTTGTAATATATCATAACTATTGAAAATACGAAGCATAAAGCATAACTTTGTTTCTTTAACATAAAAGAAGAGTGGAACAATATACGTAAGTCCTCTTGTTATCATAGTAACGTATATGATTCGGGTGTTAGTTTTGTTCATATTGTATGCTCTTTTTTTCCTACAAAGAAACTTTTATATAATAGTATTCAACGATAAATTTTGAAGTTTTCACAGTCCTTAGATCATAGAGTTTATATATTATTATCACATGTTACAAAAGTGTTTTAGCGTTAGGTTATAGCAATCACATGTCACGCAACCTCCATGTTATTGTTAGGAAATTTTTTTATACAAATATTTAGAAAATTAAATTAAATATCAATTTTTATGCTTTTCTAATTGATTACCAAATAAATAATCAACTCTCATCTACTTATTAAGAAATTCAAGAAAAAATACTAAAAATCTTGAGGAATAAGTTACAAGTGAACTATAATATTTGCATGTATTTCTTACTTATACACATTTAGGCTTATCTATTTTCACTTGCACATTTGAACTCCAACAATATCCACTTATGTTTGGATGGAGAATTAGTAAAATAATTTATTTTTGACTTAAAAGTATAAGTTTGCCATAACGATTAGCGTAAACTTTTACACGAAGAAAACATTACTTGTATTACTTATAGGTTAATAAAATTATTTTATCTATCAATTGGGATGCCCAGCAATTATTAGGAGAGGATAGATAAAGAGAAATTTAAATTTATTTTTTATTTAATTCTTTAAAACGTTGTTGAGAAATAAACTAGTTTTGACTTTCAAAATAAATAATATTTAAGTAAGAGCGAAAATAAATCCAAACTCTTATATTCTATAAGAGAATTGAAACTCTTAACACTTTAGACTTGGATGAAAGGATTTATTTTAATATAATAATAATAATTTCACAATGCTTAGAAGTTAAAGTTAAATTTAAATAAGTATTTCTTTTCAATTCTTCAATATGTTTATTAAGAATAAAACTAAAAAGAAACTCCAAATTTCAAAAGAGATAATATCTCAAATATTGCTATGCTCTATAATAATATTATCTCGATAGACTTGATGTCAAAACAATACCCAATAAAAAAATTATTAAATAAGAATTAATTTTAATAAGAATTAATTTTAGAGACCAAAATAATTAGTTCTTGTTTTAAGTAACTTAGATACTATTTTATAAACTAAAAGTTTTTATTATCTAAAATAGTAAAAAATTATAATTGATTTGGAAATTAAAATCTAAATTGGTTTCTAACCTTATTCATAATAAATTAGTTTAATTTTAATTAAAGACTAATTTAAAGAACAACTTTTAAATAATTAAAACTTTGATAGTTAATATTAGAAACTAATTTAGATTTTAATATATCCTGTGTTTAAATTAAGAAGATTTCATAGCAGAATTGCTCTTTATATATATGGTTTTATAGTTAAAGTTAAGGTGATAAGGTGAAGTCATTGACTTTGGTCTTTCATGAGTAATAAGGGACATGCCCTGTCTATGATTTTTCTGTGAAATTAACTTCATGTCCTTTAGATCATTTATAAGGATTGCAAGTTTCGTACACATAATTTGAACTTGCTGTGAGTAATAAATTTGACAATGGTATTGTTTGCCAAATAACACACATTACTGAATGCTATGTAAAAATTGAACAGAACAAAAGTCCACCATGTACATCTCTCTGTCAGAAGAAATCTCAAACTCTTTTGTTCAACAAAAGGTAGAACATTTTCTTTTTTCAAATATAGATTCACATCGTTTTAAAACTAAATTATAATATATAAACAAATGTACAATTTCTTTTATAAAATTAAGTTAAACATAAAAAGTTGATATTATAAATATTTAAAATTTATATATCCTAATCATGGAAATTCTTATAACATCTATCAAATTTGTATTATTACTTAATAAGTATTAAATTCTGTAAAGTTTGATCTTGTACATTATATTATTATATTATGACTAAAAGTAAAAGGTTTCTAGTTCGTGCATGTATTCACGACACTATTTTTTTCATTTCAAAGTGTCCAAGATCCGTGAACACAACAAATTCAATTTTTTTAAACTGTAATTTTGGTCTTCTATATGTTTATGTGATTTTAACAAATTATTCAATATGGTATTTTATATCTTTTTACTTAATGCTCTTCGACAACACAACACGTAAGCAAACACTTAATATATTTGTTTGCATTAGAGATTTTATATCCAAGCTTCCTTTAAAGGTCACTGTCTATAGAATTAAGTTAGGTTTCACGTTCGAAAAATATATATAAAAAAATATATATTTTGGTATGAGAAATATGTGTGTTAGAGATCTCGTATTAATTAGAGATAAAATGAGTTTATATAAGTTTTGTAGGGATAGAATATTGAAAGATTTGGTAGAAATAACATATTCTGATTTCCAATACAAGTTTGACATTCTTGTTTGAATAAGGAATTTTGAAAGAAATTACATTTATAGAATTTTATTAGAATAATTGGATTGTTTTAAATTAGATAATTTCAAATTCTAATTTAAAGATAAGAATATGAAATCTTCATATTCTTAAATTCATGTTTTTTTTTTGTAGTTTCTTCTTAACTAGCTAAAAACAACTAACTATAAACAATGGTCATGTTTCTCTTATAAGATGGTAAAACAAAAAATTATATAAGATGTAGGTGTTAAATCAGACAAACAATAAAATAATGTGTAGTCTTAATTTACCTCTAATAAAGCAAAAAATATGTTTAGATAAATAAATGCACATATTTATGCTAATCTACACAAAAACATACAAATGTTTATTTTATGTTGTAGAAAACATCCATTACTTTTATTCTCAAAAGAGATTTGTTTACAAATAACAAGTCACATCAAATCATCTCCTGGTTAAAAAGCTAAGGTTGCTTACTAGCATTGTTAAATCTACAAAGACTATCTACTTCATACGATTGTGCACTTAGACAAATTCAAGTAAAAACACACTATCAAATAAGAGATAAGTACATCCGTCCATTAGAATAATACGTAAAAGAAGAAATGAACATTTAATATTACATAAAGTTCATTTAATTCATCCTACAAAATCAATCTTGTCAATTGAAAGAATGACATTTAGAAGAGATCAAGCTCCTCATCATCAGCTAGAATCAAATTTATAATGACTACTTGCTTTAGAAGCTTGTATAGTAACTAAAGACACTGAAGAAAGAGAGAGACCAAACTGCTCAATTTTCTGTAACCATAAAAAAGATTCATAATAACATTATTCATGTTCATTTAACAAACTAGAAAAGAGTGCATGACTGTTGTATACGACAACAACTGATATTTTCTCTTTAGTGAGCAATCTTGAGATTTGTTGACCACTTCTTAGATAATTCAGTTATCTTAGCCAAGAATGGCTATTTTGTAAAAAAAAAATACTCGGTTAATAACAATGAGTGATTGTTGTTCAAACCATACATGTTTAAGTCAAAAGGAATTTATTGAAAATACTTGACTAAGTTAGAAGCAACATGTGGAAATAATATTTGGTTAATTAAGATAGAAGTTGTTTTGTTGAAAGAATATTTGGTTAAACTAGGAGTGACGTGTTGAAAATAATGTTAAGACAAGATCCTATAAGCAAATCCTGTTTTGAAGTTTAACATAATTGTATAATTAAATAACATATACCAAATGAACCATCTAGGATAAACACACTAAATGCTATTCTAAAAGCTAAATGTTACTCCAATCAGACTTTGCCTAAAAGTTAGTACATGTATTATGCCTAAATGCTTAAAAATGTCTAAAAGTTGTAACGCATGTATGAAATAATATTCTATTGTCTGATATGTTATGTTCTCTTTTTTGTGTACAGATCATTAAAGTACATAGCTTTATTCAGAAGTTCTGCATTAGATCATAAGAACATTAAGAGATAGGAAGATTTTATGGAAATTTTCCTTAATACTTTCTATTTGACACATTTATACAAGCAACATAAATACCTCTGCAAAAAGGAACATAGCATCTGACCTCGTACCTAAAGGCTACCTAATCTACGTGAAAGTCAATGCTCTAAAAACAAATATTTTTTAAAGAATTCTATATAAAGAGGATTTCATGAAGATAAGACAACAAGAACAAGATTTGTCATTGCTCTTACGCTGCCAATATTTTCTCTTGCTTACATCATTTAGAGTTTCTCTTTGAAAAAGAAAATTTTTATTACAAGTTTCTAGATATTTATTGTATTGAAAATATATCCTCTCTAAAAGAGTTATCATCTTTACTTGTTTTACAAAAACATTTGTTATTTTGTATATTCATAAGTGAATTAAAATACTTGTTGGTTTAACTCAATAGAGTTAAATGATGTAGCTAGTTGGACTAGTGTAAAACTATAAGTTGTGAAACTCGTCTAACAAGTTAAGTTAATTTGTAAAACCATGAGTAGTCAAACTTGTTTGTAATATTTTAAAGATTAGTGAAACCCTTTAAAATTGCTTAAAGGAGAACTAAAAATAGTTAAGATTGGAGTGAACCAGTATAAAAATAAGTCTTCATCCTTGTTTTCATTTTAAAAGCTTTTTAAATGCTTCTGAAAATCCTGAAGTGTTCAACACTACTTGCAGACCAGTTAACCCATGTAATATAGTTTAACATTTATTTGCGAAAAAGTTTTAAACCCTATTCAAACTGTCCCAAACATCACCCCACTCCCCTTTCCTAGAGTTTACTAATTCTTAATTAAGTAAAGAGTGGTTTGTGGTAAAATACTTGATTTAGCCAATTCTTAATAAGGATGCTTTTAGAAAATGAGATTTCTTTGTGTTGTATGTTTACTTTAGGTAATGTAGAAGAGATAAAAATTTGTTATTTGTTCTTTGATTGTTCTATTGTCAAACATGTTTGGGTTTGACTTCAAAATATTCTCATTGATTTTATGAATCTTTCTCTTTTGGGATTAATTTTTCATCTTGAGACTATAAAATGAAAAATCATGTTAGATTCTAACAAATTCTTAGCATTAACTCGATCATACATAATATTTTTGGGAACATTAGATCCTCAACTAATGCTTCTAATAAATTAATGCATAATGATATAATTGACTTTTGTATTTTAAATAAAATATAATAAAATATTTATTTTTTATTCTAATATAATAAAGACTTAAAATATATTAATAAAAAATATAATTAAATAAGAATTAAAACAAAATTAGTTAATGTAAATTTTNAATATTCTATTGTCTGATATGTTATGTTCTCTTTTTTGTGTGCAGATCATTAAAGTACATAGCTTTATTCAGAAGTTCTGCATTAGATCATAAGACATTAAGGCCTTGTTCACTTGAATGGATTTGGAGGAGAGTAATTGAGGGGATTTGAGAGGATTTGAAGATAAATTTTTTGTTGTTTATTTGAGTGAATTTGGAGGTAAATGAGAGTGGATTTTGAAGTAAATTTTTTTAATCTGTCACGTCAATAAAATCTTACACTAATTCTTATAAACTTTATCTCCCCCAAATCCATTCAAGTGAACAAGGCCTTAGATAGGAAGATATTATGGAAATTTTCCTTAATACTTTTTATTTGACACATTTATACAAGCAACACAATTGCCTCTGCAAAAAGGAACATAGCATCTGACCTCGTACCTAAAGGCTACCTAATCTACATGAAAGTCAATGCTCTAAAAACAAATATTTTTTAAAGAATTCTATATAAAGAGGATTTCTTGAAGATAAAACAACAAGAACAATATTTGTCATTGCTCTTACATTGCCAACATTTTCTCTTGCTTACATCATTTAGAGTTTCTCTTTGAAAAAGAAAATCTTTATTACAAGTTTCTAGATATTTATTGTATTGAAAATATATCCTCTCTAAAAGAGTTATCATCTTTACTTGTTTTACAAAAACCTTTGTTATTTTGTATATTCATAAGTGAATTAAAATACTTGTTGGTTTAACTCAATAGAGTTAAATGATGTAGCTAGTTTGACTAGTGTAAAACTAGAAGTGGTGAAATTCGTCTAACAAGTTAAGTTAATTTGTAAAACCATGAGTAGTCAAACTTGTTTGTAATATTTTAAAGATTAGTGAAACCCTTTAAAATTGTTTAAAGGAGAACTAGCTAAGATTGGAGTGAACCAGTATAAAAATAAGTCTTCATCCTTGTTTTTATTTTAAAATCTTTTTAAATGCTTCTGAAAATCCTGAAGTGTTCAACACTACTTGCAGACCAGTTAACCCATGTAATAGAGTTTAACACTTATTTGCGAAAAAGTTTTAAACCCTGTTCAAACTCTCCCAAACATCACCCCCACTCCCCCTTTTCTAGAGTTTACTAATTCTTAATTAAGTAAAGAGTGATTTGTGGAAAAAATACTTGATTTAGTCAATTCTTAATCAGGATGCTTTTAGAAAATGGAATTTCTTTGTGTTGTATGTTTACTTTAGGTAAGGTACAAGAGGTGAAAATTTGTTATTTGTTCTTTGATTGTTCTATTGTCAAACATGTTTGGGTTTGACTTCAAAATATTCTCATTGATTTTATGAATCTTTCTCCTTTGGGATTAATTTTTCATCTTAAGACTATAAAATGTGCTATGAAAAATCATGTTAGATTCTAACAAATTCTTAGCATTAACTTGATCATACATAATATTTTTTGGAACACTAGATCCTCAAGTAATGCTTCTAATAAATTAATGCATAATGATATAATTGACTTTTGTATTTTGAATAAAATATGATAAAGTATTTATTTTTTATTCTAATATAATAAAGACTTAAAATATATTAATAAAAAATATAATTAAATAAGAATTAAAACAAAATTAGTTAATGTAAATTTTAATACTCCTTATATATTTTTATTTTGAGATTTTAATACTTTCAAAACATTTATTTCAAATTTATAATATAATAAATAATTAAATAAATAATATTATAATAATAAATATAATTTAATAACTAGTAATAAATATATTTCAGATTTAATAATTATTTTTAAAAATATATTTAATTAAATAATTTTATCAACTTTTATTTATTTCTCAATCCATCATATCATTACAAACTTTAATAAATTTCTCCTACATTTTTTTTTCATAATTTTTAATCAAAATAACATCGCTTTCACCAAAAAAAATTTTAAAAATAAATAAATTTCAATTTCTCAAATCCATCCTCCAATTGAAACACAATGTTTGATTTGTATCTTTCTTCTTCTTTTTTTCATTTTTATGATATGGTTCATATAATGAGAAATAAGTGATAAATTTAGATGTTAAAATTTGTAGTAATATTTAAAAATTAAATAATTTACAATAATATTATAATTCAAAATGAATATATTTACATGCAATGAAATTTTCCCTCCAAAACTCTAAGATCTATTAAGTCTTCTACGTTGTTTGAAAATCCAGTATTTTCACCCGTTCTGCTATATATGCTGCTTTCATAATTGCAAATCCGCAGTAAATCCTTTTGTCAATATTTCGATCAACTGAGTTCAGATTGGACAAATCAAAGGCTCATTTAAGAGATGGGAGCAAGCCACATGGGATGTTTTAAAATTATATTTTCTCATTAAATATACTTTTGGTCTTGAGATACTTTCAATGTTTTTTGTGATCTTTTAAATTTTATTTTGACAATATTTTTTTTTGTTTTACATTCATCATTGACATTTCTTTATGTTTCCAAACGTGTATATATAACAAATGTTATTTTTATTTCTGAAATGATTTAAACTTTTTTATAAGTGTCTTTCATCAAACAATGTATGAAGTGTAAATAGTAATTTATATATAAATATAAAATCCAGTTTTTAGAAAAAAAACATATTTTAAAGACTAAAATGTTAATAAGTCTACTATATATCCGAAACAAAATTTAAACATTAGATTTATCATATGTTATAGTCTCTTATATAAGAATCAAGCACAAGAATAATCTTTGGAGGAAAAACACACCAATGAATAAATTTATACAAGAACTTTAATATAGTTCAATGTCTCAATGCCTACATGAATAAATATTTATCATGAATATTATTACTCAACATATAATTTTTTAGCAAAAAGGTTATAAATAACAAAATTGAGTATCATCAATCGTATGATCTTTTCTATATATAGTGTATAAGTAGCAGCGTTGTTTCTACGAGAAACAACCATAACATCTGACTTCGTATCAAAAGACTACACATCTATGAGAAAAGTCAATGTTCTAAGTAACATTCTTTTAAAAATATATTATAGAGGTGTAGCGAAGAAAAGACAACACGAATCAAGATTTATGCTTTACCTCTTACAAGTTTTGTTTTTCTCTCAAGCTTACTTATCTAGACTTTTCCTTTGAACATAAACGTTTTATTACAAGTTTTTAACAATTTTTATTTTTCTCTAAAGCTTACCCTTACTAGACTTTTTTTTTTGTTTGAAAAAACAAAATTTTTATTACAACAAGGTTTTCAGATTTTTCACTTCTTCAGGGTGCTTTGGGTTTTCCCTATTGGTTCTATTTACAAGTAGAGTCTCACCCATAGGAACAAATGAGTCATGTGTGACCTACTCAACTAAGGAATCTTACAAGATATAATCAATAATTAAGCTTAAACATAATTATGAGTCTTACAAATTTTGGGGAAATAGTAATAGTACTATGTACATTGTACTCATTTTTTCAACTATGATAACCTAGATTGTTCATGAATACATATATATGTCCCCATGTAGTCTTTAATGCTTTACTTAATTGTTTTAATTAAAATTTGTTATAATTGAGTTTATTGAGCATGAAAAACAAAAAACATGTTAAATAACTTTTAAGTTCTATAAATGTTCTTTGGATATTTTAAGGCGTGTCACTACATTTAAGTTGAACTCATGGAGATGTGAAAATAAATTGGTTAAAGCTTCATAACACCTTAAAGATAAAGTCAAGAATAGAAAATAATCAAAACCATGAGAAGTCAAGTTAAGCACTGCATATGAAGGCAAGAAAAACATGAAAAGGTGGAGAAATTTGGCCAAGCCAAGAAGAGGGAATGATTTTTACAAGTAGCAAAGTTAGGATGGTGTTAAATCTACATAACATATCAACCATATGAGTCCAAAGGTTTTTAATTTTAATTGAGAATTTACTTTGATTAAATTTAGAAACTTTCATCCATGTGATCGAATGCGTTTTTGCCAATATTGGAATTATTTAGATTAAATTAATTCAGAATATACTTAGGGGAGGGGGGGGGAGGGGGGGGGGGGGGGGGGGGAGGGGGGGGGGGGGGGGGGGGGGGGGGGGGGCTGTTTTTGTTTTTTGAGGGTTTGTGGTGGGGGGTGTGGTTTGTTTACTTCCCTATTTTTCCTTTCTCTCCTCTTTCCCCTCGCTCTCCCTCTTTAGACTACTCATATTTTCGTCACATTCCCCCGTTAGCAAACCTTACTCTTGTCTTGCCCCTTTTGTGTCGCTCCCGCCATTCCTTTTGGCCTCTATCGCTTCTTTTTTTCGCTCAAAAGTAGCCAGCGCCGTTTTTACAACATTCTTCAATTCAAGTACTTGCTGTGATTTCAGGCGCCCACATGGATGTTTGTCTTCAAATTGATATTTTCTTTGTTCCATAAACAGCTTCCTGTGAGTTCTTGCTTATTTTTGTCCCTAAATTGCTTCCTATTCATTTAATTCCCACACTCAAATCAGATATTTTATGTAAAAATAACATAAAACACTAAAATACAAAACCAAAACAGACACATTAACTTGAGGATCAAACATATTAAAGCTAAGAAAACATTGATTTATTCATGACATAGACATACAAAAGGTAGGTAAAATGGACTTTAATCACTTCATGTGAAGATAAACAGGAGAATTAATATTGATAATCGTAGAAGAAGATGAACACAACGACATCATTTTGAAATGTTTTTTCTTAATTTGCTTTTTTAAAAATGCGAATTTCACGTCACTAATGCCACACCATTTAAAAATTCATGTCATCGTGCCACGTCAGCTGGCATTTAACATCGTTCAGTTAATTTAAAACGGTAGGGTCAATGCATCATTTTTCAATAGGAGAACCCAATTGAGATAGCAAATAAGTTATTACAATTTTAGACAAATACCCAGAAATAAGGACCTCGTGAATGATTTAACCTAATATTTAATTGAGAATTTACTTTGATGAATAGTAAAAATGTCAACAAATTAATTGAGAATCTACATTGATTAATTGGAAAATTAAATAATTAATTGAGTGATAATCCTTAGATAATTAATGAATCCTACTCTAGAAAACATTGGAATCAACTTATATTATTTATTATTATTTTTGTCTCTTTTTTATATTTTTAAAATTTATTTCTTGCTTTCATTTACTATTTTGTTACTTAATCTTTTACTTATTTTGTTTCTCTATATATTTTTTTATCAATTTTATTTTATGTGATCAACTTTTTTGTATTATTTTTATAAGAACTAATATGTTAAAAATCAATCTCGTATTAGTTGGAAGAAAACTTAAGATTAACTTTTTTTTCTAACTAATTTATTAATTACTGACTTTGTAATAGGTAACTATAGTAAAGTAACATTAATTTGATCGCATGAACGATCGGCTTATATATCAACTCTGAAGTCAGTTGTCCATCTAATTCTATATGAGTAGCCATCCACATCTCATAGCAAGAAGGTGGAGATACAAGGTCAACAAGCTCTAGTTCTACTGCCCGTGCCTTATGCCTTCATAAGGCATTGCCTCGAAAATGCATACCTTTGTGAGGGTAGGTGGGTGCACCATTCAATGTTTTTCATTCTTCGAAGCAAATAAAAAAATTAGACAATAAAAAATTTTAAATACAAATTTATGTCATTATAAGAATGGTCAGAAACTAACCTATCAAGAATCATCCATTCGATTGGCATGAAATTGCATCCAATCTTCCTCACTAATTTGGTACTTAGACATAGGGATCAACATCTTAATGCTTTCCGAACACATTCTCATATCAAGAAAAACCCCTCCATCTTATGGTAATGACAAAAGAACCATTCTTTCTTACCATCTTAGTGTTGAGAAGGTCGCCAATTTTGCTATGCAAATAAACATATGAAAGTTTAATCAATAAAATATAAATATAAGCTAATAATGAATTAACTAATATGGAATTCACATACATATATGTATAAGTAAGTCATATTATGTTTCATCTAGCAATGATAATACTTTTAAAGTAGAATAGGACCTCTACGAGTTATAGCTTAATAATTTAAATGCTTAATTCAGCTTGTTCATTCTCATAAAAGAAAAATAAATAAATAAAAGACCCATTCAACACAAATTATAGGGATTATCCACCTAAGTTAGTGGATATTAATTATACTTAGATTCTGAATTTGGGAGTGCATACTATACTTAGATTCCTAGTTTGGGAGACTAGCGTAGCTACTAACTTTATAACACAAATAAAATATAAATCAATTTTATTACCATATCAATTGTTAACCATACAATAAAAAAAGCCTAACAACTCGACTTTCTTCTAATTTATTTATAATATAATATTAATTATGATAAATTTTCTTAAGCATAACTAATATATCATAATTCATATATTTTGTTATTATCTTAAAGAAAGATATCAATGTTATGAAGTCTCGGTTTAACTTATACACCTCATTTTAGTTTTATTCTAATTCTCTTATTGACTAATTGGACAACCTTATAATAAAGCTCTTTCTTCATTAGACTAGTTTAACTCACAATGGATGAAGGTTTGACCATGTCAATACCTCATCGAGAGATGATTTACTGACTAATAGAAAAAAAGATTGTTTTATCCAAATATTCACACGTAATATTGTCATTAAAAAGCTAAAGAAAATTATCTATTATAGTTAACTTACATAAATTAAATTATAATAAAAATTAAAAAAAAATCACATTCTATCAAATTTAACAATAATGAATATATGATAGGTAAATCAAAGAGTTCGGTTTAAATTTAAAATTAAACCAAAATAAAGACTCTTACTATTTCTAATCGAGATTTCATTTGCAAAACCTTAATACTTATAAAATAATTTCTTAAACAATATATCTGAAGAAGGAGGAAATTTCCTCAAAATAAAGAGAAAATGTATTGGTTCCACCTTGATAAAGTATGTGTGACAACCAAGCAAAATAAAGCTGTTCTAAAGTTTTAGCAAGAGAGAGTGCAAGAGGAACTACATAGAATTAATGGGAGATGATAAAAAAGTGTGATAATGGTAGAACTGTATAAATTTAGTTTGAAGATAAGGTGAAATGGAAATTATATAAACATTAAAAAGCAAGAATGCGACATGAAACCAACAGCAATAAAGTCCATACTAAATGTTTCCTTTATTGAATTTTTTTGTACACAGTTAAACACCGGAAAATTAATTACTTGGCGTAAAAGTCATTTAATTCGCAGACACACTTGTCTACAATAACTTTGACTACAGATCCAATTGCACATTCTCCCTTCAGAAAGATCAAAATCAAACCCAAATCCAAACAAATTGATATAAACATTTGATGCTGGAAACGACCAACCAGTGAGCTGTTTTCCAAAACTAGGTATCAGAAAATTACAATAACACACTTCCAACGGAAGAAAAATATAAAATAAAAAAGAAAAAATAAAAAAAGAGTCTCTGTTAAAGCATCAACAAAAACCACTATATGGAACTCCACATATTTGTGTGAGCATGTTCATTTCATGGTGATGTGGGAAGAAAAATCAACCATTTCTGACTTGGGTCATGAATTTCAGGAATATGCAGCTTCTATGTGACTCACACTGTCATAACCCTTTCCAACACGAAAACAAATGCTCCTGTGTTTGAATTTTCACTTCATCTTGTCACATGAATTTGTGTTTATCTCGTTAAAAACTTTGGCCCTATAAAAATTGTTGTAAGTGGTTGTGATGAAGTAAGAGATAAACATAACTTTTCACCCAACAAAACTAGGTGAAAATTCAACCTTTGATGATCCATTCCTCACCTAACATCAGAACATAGGAGAATAAGAAGGAGATGAATTCACTAAATTAAGGATGCTGTTCCAATAGTTGTTGTTATCTTCGTAAAAATCACTGTGACCGGCGCTACCACCGTCACCATTGTTAGACTCTCCTCCACCTTCCGACGACAAACTTGGATCTTCCGAGTTTGTCTTAAGGAGAAGATTGGTGAAGCCTTCTTCAACAATGTCATCATGTGAGCCATTGGTTCTGAGAGTCTCGTGGACCCACGTGCCCTCCATGGCCATTGTGAACTCATGCAAACCAGAACTGAAAGTGTTGATAGAACTATCGTAACCTTTCCATTCCTGCTCACCCTCTTCTTTCACAAGAGAAGAAGAATTACCCGAACTTCCCACAAACTCGATCATAGGCATTGCGTTATCATTGTTGTTGTTATTTTCTCCTCCAATCGCATTCATAATCGGTGGTGCATTCTCAGAGAAAGATAACGTAGAAGTAGGAGACTCAAGGTCCCCACTTACCCCAACCGTGCTTGCAATGGCGCCACTCCCATCACTGGACTTCAACCAACCTCCGTTGTTCCAAGCCTTGAGGACGTCAAGGGAGGACCGAGACAGCGGGGGCGGTGGCGGAGGTGGTGCTTCTGGTTTATTATTGTTGAGCACTGAAGCTGAAGTGGATGCAGAAGATGATGATGCAAATGTAGAAGAACTTCCAATTTGTTGCTGAAGTGAATGCGAACGTAGCTTTGACTCTCTCACTAGTCTTGCTTCGGCTTCAAGTCGAGCACTTTCCCACTGGGCCATGTGGCTGAGGTTTGCAGCGGTTTTGGATTGACCATCACTGGAGAGAAGTGCATCGTTTTTGGGTTTGTGTGTGACAGGGTCAATTCCCATTTTTGTTAACCTTTTCTTAAGATGTGTGTTCCAGTAGTTCTTGATCTCGTTGTCCGTTCTCTTTGGCAAGTGTGTGGCTATTGCCGACCACCTGAGTACAAAGACAGCACAACCATAGTGCAGACAACGTTAAATTAAACCCTAGACCAGTATTCCAAAAATACTACTAAATCAGATTACTGTTTCTTCTTTTTAACTAACCACTATAAAAAACGTGAAAGAGAACGAGAAGGGTATGTAGTATGCATTAGATAATCACATAGATGATGGCTACATGCCATTTTGATTATGGCAGAAGATGTGTATGACATATATGTTTTGCAATTAAGATTGGCCTCGAATAAACCTGTATGTCAGGGAAAAATTTATGGAAATGGCACAGAGGACAGTGTCTAATTTTTTATTTTTTTTGTTGGGGGAGAGGGTTGAATAGTTGGGTGAAGAAATTGAGAGGTCATTGCATTTAAGACATTCTGCTGCACAGGAAGGGCACAGGAACAGAAAAGAAATTATAGCTCCACACGGAAAATGAATGAATGAATGAATGATTCATGTAGTTACTGAGGAGAGAGTATGAGAGAATAAAATATGAAGTTGAGGTCAGTGTGTGAAATACAGTGACATGATCCATTATAACACACTGTCATTTAGAAAAACAATGCATCACTTTCACATCTTCAAAAAAACCCATAATGGGTCTTGAGTTTTGAACATTCTTAATGTTACCCTTGCTTCTAAGAAAAAACTCATTCAAAACAGTTTCCTAAGATTTCAAGCCTGAGCAAAAACACTTGGTTTCAAAACTGCAAAAACAACATAGCACAAACAAAGATTCCAAACAAACCTGTTTCCTAAGAGGGCATGGAGTTGAATGATGGTTTGTTCCTCTTGCAGACTGAACTTTCCTCTCTTAATATCAGGTCTGAGATAATTGGTCCATCTCAGTCTACAGCTCTTGCCACACCTCTGAAGCCCTATAAACACACACACACACACAACAGCACAAGGAGTTTCACTTCAACATGAACTACATTGCAACACTACACAAACATGTACTTACACATGTTGCTACACACTACATAAGCAATATTACACCAAAAAAACAGTGTGAAGTACCAGCTTTTGCTGGCAAGGCACGCCAGCTTCCATGACCATGTTCTTCAATGTAAGCTAAGAGCTTCTGATCTTCTTCCGGAGTCCATGGTCCTTTCTTTAAACCTACCTTGTCGCAGCATGGTGATCGTCCCATTTGCAAGTGGAAACTAGCACTAAAGACTGTAGTAGCTTTTGCTCTTACTTATATAGCACAATGAAGGGAAGAAAGAAAACTATGGTGTGAGAGAGATCAGTGAGAGAAAGAGAGAAGAGAGAGAGAGAGAGAGAGAGAGAGAGAGAGAGATAGAGAAAGAGAGAGAGAGTGAGATGGAGTTAATTATAAATGAAGAGATAGGCATGGAAGAAAGGTCAGCGGCATAAATGGCATAATAAACTAAACTAAATTATAAGGTACATGTTTGTGGACTATATCGTTACAAGAGTACCCTTCTCTACCAACTCATCAATTTTATTTTATTTTTTGGTAGTTATGTTACTCATAAAATTTCTATTAAAATAATCATGTGATTTTTAGGATTTAGACACCGTACGTTTACATCTAAGAATGATTTGTTAAACAAACAGTTTTATGTTGGATCATTGTTGTGTGTGAAAGATTGTCATAGTTGCTAAATATCTAAAGTCATTGTTTTTGATAATTCTGTGGATAATCTCTTTTTCAATCACATGTGAAAACTTGTTGGACTTAAGTGAGATTAGTTTATAATTTAGTAAATTAGGAATAGTTTTGAGATGACAAAGAAAAAAACATGTTTTGACTATTAGGGTAATTTATGAATTGTATAATCTTAAACTCAAATTTTACTTCTTTACACAATATGTCCTTAAAATAGATGTGGGTGATTAGGAAATGAGAATTTTATAAACTACTTTAATTTCAACTCTTAAATAATACGAAAGTATAACTTAAATAAACCTTCAATCAAAACTAAAAGACTAGAAATGAGTCAGATTCCTAATCAGCTAGTAAGAAATGAAATGAAAGTATTTATAGATTATCATATATGATATAATATGGAACTTTTACATATACCATGAACCCCCTTCAGTAAAATCTTTCTGTCCAATTATATATTTCTTATTTACATAATTTTAAAATGATAAAATTATATATAAAAAATTAAACTTCATTTCACTCTTTTTCTCTCAATAAAAAATAACATGTTTAAAGAGTGACACTTGAAATATTATAACTCATTTACACAAATAAATTTACAAGAATTAAAATCTTAGTGAAAAATACATGTAAGAAACAACACTCATCACCTAAATCACCTAGATACAGTGTAGTATTATTCTAGCATATTATAATTAGAATTCAAATAAAGATAGTATGTAGAAATTGAGCTTATATAACAATTTTGTTTACTTTATTTCACTTAAAGTAACTGCTTCACGTTAGCAACAGGAATTCAAATACAGACAAATGATTTTAATTAAAGGAGTGTAATTTAATAAAATACTTTATGTATAATGGCTATTATATTAAAATATTCTTGGTATGACATATTTATATATAAATAAAAAATATTGAGAAATATAAATGTATTGGTGGAAAGATTGATACGAAAGGAGTGGACTGTCTTTTCTTATGAATTTACTTTGGGTAGAATTTTGAAGCCATAGAGCAATGAGCTATGCCAAAGTTATTATAGCCATAATTTCTAAGTGATACGTCATCTAGCTGTATTTATGGCATGGCTAAGCCCAGTTTTTAATTATTCATCATACCATTCCTTTTCAGTTTTTTCTTTTTCTATATCAACCAATATCAGTAGGGAAGTACTTTTTTTACAATTACTCTATTTATTATTATTCTCTTTACATCAGTCTTAATTATGATATATAGTCCACACTAAAGTTTCATATGGATTTGCCTGAAAAAAAAATAAAGAGTGGAAACTTTAAATTGGTAATTCAAAAATGTTTTTAAATTGATTTGCCTTTGACTTAATTTAATCTAGGTTGAAAAGGCTGAAAAATTTAAACTTTATTGAGACATTGTTCATTTTAAAAACTTAAACTGAAAATAGTCTTTTTTAAAAATGAAAAAATCCTTATCAAATTTATAGAAAGAAGTGAACTAGTTTTTTCTAATTATTTTTAGACTCAAAAAATACTTCATGAAAATAATTTCCATCCTAAGAAAGTAAGTTGTTTTCTTAGTTCTAGTGGTTCCTAAAATAATTGAATTCTCAAATATTTCTCTTTTTTTCATGTGAAAAGTCACAATAGTATTGAAAAACAAATACATACATACCATAAAAACCTTATATAATGTGTATATACCAAGCTGAATCACGAGTTATTAAGTTCAACACTTAAAAAATTCAATTTGACTAATGAAATAACTAAACTATAAATGATTAACTCTTAAGCATTATCATTAAATCATTAAAAATTGAATGGGAAAAAGACTATACCTTTGTTTTACCCTCAAACATTAATTTTTTTTGTGCTTTTTCGTAAGTTTGACCAAAAAGTTGAAACCATAGTCTTGTCAGTCCTAAGTGATGTTTGAACAATAGAGTCTTCATAGCAATCAAGAATTACTGCTAAAAATTGGAGATATCCATTGGAGGTCGGCTACAACCTACCATGAGAGTACTTCCTTAATTCACTTTCTGATGTGTGTTTAGCTTCTGTTTAATTATGCACTCTCAATCCAAAAGTATCAAAGTGCAATAATTTCTATCAAGTTATATAAATGAGAATAAATATTATTAATATATTTTCCAATACATTCTTGTTCCTTATTTTTTTTAGTGATATTGTACGTTATTAGAAATCATTTACCTTGATTTTGCTTAATATTAATATTGTTATTGTACTTTCATTCTGTATGGATTAAAACACTTCAAATATTTCATAAATATGTATATAAAAAGTATACCTAGTACTAATAAAAAAATAAATTTCTCTTTTCTGCTTAAAAAAATCTAACCATGATAATATCTTTGTTTTTTTGTATATGATCCAGACATCACAACTGCACTCCATCTCTTTAATTTAATAAGGTTGGTTTGCTCTGAAAAGACTATTTTCAACAACAGTATAACTAATTAATTTCTGACAGATTATTAAGTTAAAATTTAATTTATTTTCAAAGTTGATAGTTTGCTTGGTATCTAATTTAGAGAGAAACAAGAATAGAATATTCCGTTGTAAGAATTAAGTGCAGCAAAAATCAACTAAAGATAAATGAGTATAACAAGCATATTTTTTTTTTAATAAGAAATTTGTGATAAAATTTAATTCAAAATGAGTCAAAATCTCACATTTAATAAAAATGAAAAAAATTGAATGATATTAAAGAAAAATAAAACTCACAAACATTAAGTCAAAAAATTTTACGTTGGATGTAATGTTTTGTTTCTTAGGTAGAAAAACTCATGAATCTTTCTTGGTAAAAAAAAAAATCAACATAGTTAACATATAGTTTCCTATTAAACAACAGACAAAAATAAATATATCTAGCATGAGAAGAATTTTAGAAAGAGATGATGGAAGATTTCGAATTATCCAATTTACACTTAACAGCTTTATCTAAATTGAAATTGAATTTAATGAGAGACTATGTTTTGTTTTTCTTTTTTCTTGTGTGGTGACAAAAATGTTTGAATATTCATATTTAATGTCCAACAGTAACTGAAACAAGCTTTTTTTTATTTAAAAAAAGGAAGAAGGAATCTTGAACGTAATCAATTAGTTTGCTTTGAGTTTGATGATTTTAGAAAGCACATCTCCAAATGTGCTATATATTAAGAGTAAAGGAGAGATGAGATATAAGTAAAAGAAGAATTTTAAATGATGATAAAAAAAAAAGGATTTTATTTAAGGTTGGAAAATAGAGAGATGAGAAAAGTGGGGTGCCAGAAAAGGTTGGCACTTAATAATAGATTGAAAGAAGGAGAAGAGGAAGAAGAGAGAGGAAAAAGAAAGAAGAAGAAGGAAGAAGATAGGGGTGTTTTGGTAATTAAAGAGAAATAAATGAGGTGGGGGCTCTAGGGTTGCGAAGGGGTATCTTGAATGATTTGGTGCATGAAAAGACAAAAGAAGGGTCCCGTGATGAAAAAAAAGGGCTAAAATAGAAAACTTAAATGTGTGTGGTGTGGGATGGAAAAAAGTCTCATTGGAAGGACAATGGGGACAAGCTCCTTAAATTTTATCGTTGCCAGCTCTAAGCATCGTAATGGTCCAACATAGCCTTAATGATCCCATTTAATGTGTAACTATTACACTTGTCAAACTGATTCAAGTTCCACATGCTTCATTTCTGACAAAACACAATCCTCTTCAACATTTTTCACTTCCATTCTTCTTTCCTTTTACCCACCTTCCCATCCAACCTATCTCTTACCACTTTCTTTTTTATCAATCATGTTACGTTACTATCCCTTTTCCTATACTTTCTTCATCAATAAAATCATCATCTATCTAATCATATCATTAATTCAAAATATTACATTGTTTTCTAATTTTTAGTTTTAATACTTTCATAATATCTTTATATATAATGGTATTATTATATAATTGTCTTATCAACGTTTCTCTACACCCAAACAGTCAACTCTTTTACAATAAGAAAACATTTTAAATCTCTTAATCAATTACTCTTTATTTGGTAACTGATTAGTCGTCAATGTAGGACCAACCGATCACTAAAACCAATGTAAAACCATTTTCATAAATCTAGCATGTTTAGTAAAGTAAAACATACTTATGACTTTTGAGTCGGAATTGGTCAATCCTACTAATTAAAAATTTATTTTGAAACCTATAAATATAAAGGTAAGGTGGTTGCATTTATTATAAAGTTAATACTTAATCGATCAAATTTAATTAACTAACTTGAACATTAGAGTATCTTTAAGTTATTTTCGATTCTGGTTATCATTGTTATCATTATTCTTTGTTTGATGTTCAAGCCGAGTGGAGGTGCACCTTTAAAGATACTCTAATGTTCAAGTTAGTTAATTAAATTTGATCGATTAAGTATTAACTTTATAATAAATGCAACCACCTTACCTTTATATTTTATAGTTTCAAAATAAATTTTTAATTATTAGGATTGACCAATTCCGACTCAAAAGTCATAAGTGTTTTACTTTACTAAACATGCATAGATTTATTGAAAATGGTTTTACATTGGTTTTAGTGATCGGTTGGTCTTACATTGACGACCTAATCAGTTCCCAAATAAAGTAATTGATTAAGAGATTAAAATGTTTTCTTATTGTAAAAGAGTTGACTGTTTGGGTGGTAGAGAAACGTTGATCAGACAATTTATATAATAATACCATTATATAAAGATATTATGAAAGTATTAAAACTAAAAATTAGAAAACAATGTAATATTTTGAATTACTGATATGATTAGATAGATGATGATTTTATGATGGAAGAAAGCATAGGAAAAGGATGTAGTACCGTTAACATGATTGATAAAAAGAAAGTGGTAAGAGATAGGTTGGATGGGAAGGTGGGTAAAAGGAAAGAAGAATGGAAGTGAAAAATGTTGAAGAGGATTTGTTTTGTCAGATAAGGCATGTGGAACTTGAATCAGTTTGACAAGTGTAAAAGTTACACATTAAATGGGATCATTAAGGTTATGTTGGACCATTACATGCTTAGAGCTGGCAACGATAAAATTTAAGGAGTTTGTCCCTTTGTCCTTCCAATGAACTTTTTTCCATCCCACACCACACACATTTAAGTTTTCTATTTTAGCCCTTTTTTTTCATCACGGGACCCTTCTTTTGTCTTTTCATGCACCAAATCATTCAAGATACCCCTTCCAACCCTAGAGCCCACCTCATTTATTTCTCTTAATTACCAAAACACCCCTATCTTCTTCCTTCTTCTTCTTTCTTTTTCCTCTCTCTTCTTCCTCTTCTCCTTCTTTCAATCTATTATTAAGTGCAACCTTTTCTGCACCCACTTTTCTCATCTCTATATTTCCAACCTTAAATAAAATCCATCTTGTTTCGGTGTACATTTGTCCAGTGTGTCTTTATTGCTCCTGGCTGTCTGGGACGCTGTCTGGGACGCTTGCTCTTCTCCAATTGTTGCTCTTCATACTCACCAAAGGAGGGGGAGGTACCTGCAAAGATACTCCTACACTCAAGTCATTGAATTATGGAGTCCCTCATCTCTCTCCATGAAGTAATTATGGTACTGCTCTGAAATATTATTCCTATAGTCCCTCTAGAGCATCAAGAGAAAACGTACATGTGACTTTGGTCCTGTCCACTGTAATGTATAAGCAAAATAAAAATAACCACCTTCTACAAATGGGGGTGGTAGTGGCTTTTGCTAAATATCTTCATGTCTAAAATATCTAGATATTTATGTTATTACAATAAATAGCCTTACTACATAACCTCTTTTTTTTACCTTTTTTTTATCACATTGCTATTTCTTAAAATTTCTTCCTTTTTACTTGTTATAACTTAATAAAAGTGATTTGAACTCAGTTTATAATCACTTTGTGATGATTATAAAATAAAAATACAGATATTGATCATGATTAGCATTTTTTTTTAAGCAAGAAGACTGAGAGTTTTATTACATTTTGTATTAGTAATTATATGTGTTATATAATATTTTATGAAAATATTTGAAGATTTCAATACATATATTGAAAGTAACTCCACCATATAATATTAATAAAAAAGTAAATGAATTTCTAATAACCTTAATTAACAATTTTTTTTTTTTGTAATCACTAACAAATAAGCAACAGTAAATAAGAAATAATATTAATAATATTCATTCTTAATTCCGAAGGAGAGCCGAAGATTAATGGAGAGGCTGGAGGAGATGGAGATGTATATGGGAAGATTGGAGGAGGGAGCTCTGATATATCGTTGTATCTTGTCATATATTGGGTGGATAGCTTCCGAATTTAGAATCCCTAGCTATACTTTACTTTTCTTTTTGTATCTATGAACTACGGGACCCAATATATTTATCTTTGCTTTTTCTAAGTAGGGTAAATTTAATTACTTGAAAATGATCCTCTGCTATTTTCTCCGGCAGTTTCCTCCTTCAACCATGTCCTACTTGAATGTTGTTTTTTTCCTTCCTTCAAATCTTTGTGAAATGATTGTCTACTAAATTCACTGCTATCCATCGTGTGCGCCTTCTCTTTGCTTCACTGGGCATCCAAATTTCAACTTACTTATCTGATTCACCTCGTCGGTCATCGTTTAGTGCATAAATAAATAAATTAACTAATATCTTCTATATATATATATATATATATCATATAGTCTATATATTATATTAGTATATATATATATACGTGTCATCCATGTGAAAATAGAACATTATCATGCTATGACACCAAATGATAATTATGTATTTTATGTGTGAAAATTCCATGTTGTGTGTAAACATAATTCATGCTAAGCCAATCGATAGAAATGCATGTATTATTCTTCCTGGTCGGAAATACCTAAGCGTGCACGCTATAAAAAGTCCTCGTTCGTCTCGGTTCACTGCCTTCATGACCTGGTGGTCCTGTAAAATGGAATTCAGTCCTCCTTAGTGCTTGTTCGTTTTTTCTCGTTATTCATAATATAAGTCTTGGTGCGCGCTATTCTCTCGTATTTTTCACGCTCCGTCGTTTTTTCATTCGTACTCTTCTTAAATCAAGTTAATTTCGCTTCAAACCCTTTATTATTTATTCTTATACACATGTCATAAAAATAATGCGCCTTTTGTTGTTCTACACGTTTCCCTTTTTTTACCTGTCGACTACACCCCGCTTCCTCTAGTCTCACTGCTCCGACGATCTCTCTTTATTTTATTTTTAAAATTACATAATTATTTTATAATAACAAAATTAACCATCAAAATATACAAATTGTGACATCTCAATTATATAGAAATATATAATATAGAATTCAGTAGATATAATATGATAAAGCAGTTAATAGCTGATAAAATGAAGTATTATGGTTTACAATTATCCCAAAATAGGCCCTAAATTTAAAACTTTAAGGACAACAGAGTATTTCAAAAAGGTCAACGAAATTAGGTGTCTATACTAGCTAAGACTACACAGTAGCATCGTCTTCCTCCAATGCTTGTTCCAAAGACACCTCATCTCCCTCTGCTCACATCCAAATGGATGATCATTGCAAAGAAGAAAGACACAACATATGCAACACAACAACAGTAAGGGTAAACTAGGTTTCAAAAGCATACAAGTTATCTCATACCATTTTATTATTAAAGAGCATTCATACTAGTAGACAAGTAAAACATCCTAACCTAAACTAGACTCATCCGGACTTAGAATGAATATCGAGCTATGACGGGTTGTGCACTTGTGGTGGCCTCTACTGCTTTGCAAAGTCATTGCCAATGGGTTTCACCCTACCACACACAAGGTAAGTCCGTTAACCCCACCCAACCATTGGCCCGTTTCTCTTTGGGCCACCAGTGCGCAATATGCCTTTCCATGTATCGCCTACAACTGGGACCGCTCGTTTTCTTTTCTCTTGCTTCCCGGCTCTTTTCTCTTATTTCTCTTCCTTCCTTATCTATCTCTTCCAGTTTTACGTGACGTTCACCACAATGCAGTCATCTTCTCTAAGTGGGAGAAGTGACGAGAATGCATGTAGAGTTTTAGGATAATCCCCCAGACTCTCTTGCCCGCTCCCTAGTA